>NJDC01007731.1:101519-113002 GCA_002245475.1 Calephelis virginiensis
TTGTAGCTTAAAAAAGTAACATGTAGGAGATAATTACAAAATATTTTACTTTTGAAATAATAAGTATGTTATAAATTGCGTTCTAAAACTAAATACAATTTGGAAAAATATCAAAGTTTAAAAAAAATGAGAATGAAAGTATATAAATTACGTTTCTAAACTTTTAAGTGGTATTTATGTTCTATATAGATATTTTAAGATCAATAAAATAATTACTTTGAACGACCGTTGGTTGAGTGGCTAGCGTACACGCCTCACTACACCGACCAACCGCGAGGTTCAGGTTCGATTCCCGATGGGGGCAGGCATTTGTGTGATGAACATTTATATGTCTACATTTCCGGGTCTGGGTGTTAACTAAATTTATTCTGGTATCTATTTATCTCTCTGTATTGTATCTTTATTTCTCTGTGTTGTAATCGTTTACCCACCCATAATACAAACATATAATTTGCTTACTTTGGGGTTAGATTCAAGTTGTGTAACTTATCCAGTTATATTTATAGATTTAGTTACTGAAAATAATTAAATAATGATAATAAACATTATTCACATTATTTTTTTATTACATATATGTACAATTTAGTGAGCATTTTTTGTTTGATTTGAACTGAGCGAAAAGGGCAACCAACAGCATGTACAAAAGCATTCATGAAATTTAGTGCTTGGTTGGTATACTTACGCTCTATCCAGCTGTGCCGCCTCCACCTCCTTGAATCTGTAAGCAATTAAAAATATGGAAGAGAAAGATAGTACCATAACCTAATCCACAGATAAATTAAGTGGCTTTTTGTTTGAATGCGGGGTTAGGCTTTACATCGAATAGTTTGTGCAGGAGTAGTGTGATGGCAGGCTGAAGTAAACGGCAATAGCATGAAAATTTTGACGCAATTTCGATAACTTTAGTGAGATGCGAATACCAATTACCACAGTACAACGTCTAGCAATCGCACATACATGCTATCACCAAAATGTTTGCTGTGAGTAAGCTTTGCTACTTGAATGTTAATAACACAACATTTATATATCAGCTTGTTAAATCTGTTGCAAGTGTCCGGCCAGTCTCTCTGCTAGTCCGATTTTATCCATCGCCTACTGTGGATTTAAACAATGTGATATAAGTATTTTATGTACAATAAAGTAACAGTGTTGTAATATATAGTGTCTGCGGCTTTATACGCATGTCTATAGATGATTATGATCAAACTTAGGCTAAATTTCAATTTTCAAATATTTCAAATTTACACAACCCTATAAAGTACTTTAAGTTAATAGTTGTGTGGTTCATCGTAGTAGTTGTCAATGTCTTTTATTTTATGAATACATCAATGATAAGGTCGTATTGTAATACACAATGTGAAAGAGTAATACCGTCAACATATTTCAATGTATGAACACATGATAAGTATTATCCAATACAATAGCCCGATCTAATGTAACATACATTCTTAATCTATATTAACATATTACAATATTTATTAATATCTTACGATTTACAAAAATTGAAGGTTGAAAAAAACAAGGTAGGATGTTTGGAGTCAACTCCACTCGTTTGTTTTTTAGGTAGGTTGTCTCTAAAAATATTTATGAGAATAATTGAAAGTGGCGTTTTACATACATAATAATCAATTTCAATTTTCGGCCACTTTTTTTTACTTTTAGCAATACTTAAATAGCTTTCAAACTTGTTTTTTATAAGATAGAACAGCGAAGAAGCGCACGGATTTCCTGATGTTAAAAAATAAAAGCAGCTTTCTAATATCGACCAAGATTAGTCTGTGATATAATGCTGGGGTGAAGAATTTTCGCGTAAGGTAGTTTTCTGAATTAACCTTAAAACACAACAACGTCAAAAAACGTCATTGCGAGTGGAATAGACTATGTTATTCATATTTTTAAAGAAAGAAACACTTGTACTGTTTTACTAATCACTTATAATTTATTACTTTGTAATTAGTAGCCTACCGGTTTCGCTTATACAGCATCATCAGGGCTAAAACTTAAACTACTCAACAATATTATTTTTGTCAAAAATTTACAACAAATGAAAAATGTTTTTGTAAAACAGTACAAGTGTTTCTTTCTTTAAAAATATGAATATTTGGAAGTTTTACCAAGCGCCGACGATGGAAAATATCAAATAGACTATGTTATTAATTGCATGGTATTAATACGGGGGAGTAATTACAGAAATCTAGTACCGTAATTCGGTCACGGTGTTATTTTTTCGAATTTTTTTCGCCTCTAACAAGCTGTTTTGGCTCTTACAACTGGTTACTTAACAATTGGTTTTTTAACACTTGGCTTAAATTCTTGAAAAGAACTTACTAGAAAATGTTTTAGAAACGACGGACAAAAACTAACCCTACCTTAACGCTCGTAAAATATACTCAAGCAAACCAAAATTCAAATGCAAACATAAATGAGATAAATAGATTTACTACATAACATTTATCTCTGGGTTGCGCTTATAAGGCTTCATTCACACGCACTACAACTACATCACGTCTTAGCGAAAAATAGTGCTTATGTGTGTATAGTGTAGCTGCATTTTAGTGCTCTTGCGTTGCGGTACCAATAAAACATGGATGTAGATAGAAAGAGCGAGAGAAAGGAAAGAGAGGGAGAAACGAGTGCAGATAGAAGGTTTGAAATATTGTAGTGAACAAACTTATGTGGTAGTCAAAAATTGGTAGGCAATTGGCAATCTCAGATGGTCGATAATGACGACAAAAGTGTGAATTCCGTTGTTTATATTTCATTGTTCATATGGTGTATCCACGTGGTGTGGGTATGGTGTGGTTGTAGTACGTGTGAATCTAGCTTATAACGCCTCTGTAGTTGCGTTGTTTAACCTGTTTTGTTATATCTGTCTTTTAGACTCAAGCGACTGCTTTTAGAATAAAGTATTCCAATATGTGTAGGATGGATATTGTACTTTACATGTTTATAAGGTCATCCTCGCACAAAATCTCGCTGTTTCTTCTTATATACCACTAAATTGACTGAAGGAAATTGCTCATTTGGCGTATGTAACGCCACGTGTTTCGCTTGTTAACGGGACGCCTTTGTGCATAAATTTTTAATATTTTTTAATTTGAATTTGGCGCTAAATAAAGAGTTACATTTTGTAACTAGTTTTACTTCATTTGGTGAACGGAGGATGTCGAGGTTTCTTTCTACTTAAAATTGTAACGTGTTTGTTAAATTAGTTTTTGGTGATTTCCAAACATTTCATCAAGATTTTAAATCGACGAAGTGACATCTTTATGCCCTACCATTCATATGGTTGCATAATGTTTATCATCGGCTCTTGGTAGAATTTCGTAATTTGAAGAAATAAATATAATGATGGTATACTGCTATAGTGTACATTATTTAATATTAACAACTACCTGTCCAGACCATAGTTGTAACGCCCGTATTGCTATTTAAAAACTTTTAATTCTAACATACTTTTGTCTGTTGTAGTTTTTATACCTTCACAGTTATTCGTAGTGGATAAGTATCCGACACATCAGGGATTATTAAAATCAGTACATCCATTGAGTTGCAAATGGTGTAACTAAATTTCACCTAGCGCTGACGATGGAAGTATAAGAGTGGTTTTTAGTAATTCTTATCCTAAGGCTGTACCTCTTTCAAGTTAGGCATTAATTTATCCAATAAAATTGTTAAGGATTTAAGAGTTAACCACCTCATTGTTATCTCTACTGACCAGGTCCCTAAAGAAATACAGATATGTAACTATAAGGGAATTTAAAACAAAAGGGTTGAAAAAACGACCCATAAAGAAAAACTCTTGATTGGTTTACGTAGATCCGGTCTAACTTTTTACAACTTGGGATACTTTTGATACGCCTAAAGTGTTACTGATTAAGAGATATCCGCGAGGCAATGATGAAGAACCTTTTTTTCTAGCAATAAAAAAGTTGGAAAAGTTCTTGAATTGAAATATGATGACTTGATTAATCGACGACCTGGACATGTTCCTATAACGAACTATGTTACGAATCGTAGCATCTGTCGTCCGTGATCATAATTTACACATACATATCTTCACGCCAAGTCCCTTACGGGGTAGGCAGGGAGTATCGAGTGCCAGATCTCACGATCCTGACAAACCTGTCTTGCTTCCTTCACACTCATAACCCTTTTCATACAAACACGCCGGTTTCGGAGACTCTTGACACCACCCTCGGATAATATCCGATTGATCTGATCGTGAAATGTCAGCCTTGGTCTCCCCGGGTACCTACATCCATCCACATTCGCATTGTATATCTGCTTTGTCAATCTTTCATCTGTCATTCTTTCCACATGACCGAACCAGCGGAGCATGCCCTTTCGCATTTTAACACCAACACTTTCTTTCAATCCCACTCTTTCTCGGATCTCACTGTTACGAATGCGGTCAGCGAGCGTTACACCACAGATTTTCCGTAGTGCTCTCATTTCGACCGCATTTATTCTAATTTATCATAATTTAGATATAACTTAATGGATATTATAACCACAGGTAATACTAAACATACTAAACATAATAAAGAACATATCAACTAAATAATTATAAATGACGGCATCAATAAATCAAAATACACAAGTTATTTTAATTTTTAACAGCTTTATTGTAACATTTTAAGTTTTTAACGTCATACAATAATCCTGTTTACCATCTACAATTCATATTAAATGTCATGTTGTTATTAGTTTTAGTTTTTTAAGCATTCTTAGTTAAGTCTTTATGCTTTTATGTAGTGCTATGGATATTTATTTGTCTTATTTATAATATACAAAAATGAATTGCTGAATGTGTTGGTAAGCGCATAGGTAACTTCCTAACGACTGAACCGATTTGGCTAATTATTTTTTTGTTGTGTTAGGTTTTGACCGCCTCGTTCGTCGAGTGGCTAGCCTACTCGCCTAATCGCCACGTTCGGGTTCGATTCCCGACGCGGACAGGCATTTGTGTGATGAACATTTAGATGTCTGCATTTCCGGGTCTGGGTGTTTATTAAATTTGTTCTGGTATCTATTTAAGTATTTCTATATATTAGAATCGTTTGACTAACACCCATAACACAAGCATATAATTTGCTTACTTTGGGGTTAGGTTCAATATGTGTGCCTTGTCCAGGGATGTTTATTTATTTCTTTTATGCCCGACTCAAGAATCGAGCCTTATAAAGTCCAACACCAGACCTTTAGATCAAAGAGGCTTAACATATAAAAGAAAGATTTGGATTGAGAAACTCCTCCTTAAAAAAGACACGTTTCTTAACTAAATGAAATTAATATAAGTTTATTTATTATAATGAATTTAACCCGTAGATGCAAAACGTGCAGGCATGTTATTTACGCCTGTTTCAAACAAATGATATAGTGGCCATGTAGGCAAGTTGGTCCGGCCCATAAAAGTTTCATCTACAGCTTTTTATTAGCAAATAATAACTTGTTTTTACAAAGTAAAAAGTATCTTCACGCCCATATTCTCGAAGAGGTAGGCAGAGGCACAACCAGAACCTATACGACTAGCCGAAGACACTACGTCACAAAATACAACAAACAAACAAGCCTATCGCCAACCGGGCACATATCCAATTCCGGGCAACATTTTTTTAATTAGAAAATTGGAAAAACCACATTTTCTTTTTGTTGCCCGACCTGGGAATCGAACCCGGGACCTCATGTAACCGGGCGATTAAAAGGTTAAACAAAAGTATTTGTAGAAATGACCAAGTTATCACAACTGTGGCCATACGGTAGTGGTCCGTTGTTGACATTAACTACATGAGGTCTCGAGTTTGAATCCCGGGTTGAACAAATTAATATGTGTTTTCCAAAATGTCTAATGAAGCCTATTTATCTGGGATTGGATAAGTGTCTGGTTTGCGATAATTTGCCAACTATCACATTATGAAACTAAGACTTCCTTTCACTAATTGTGGGTGCCCTGGTCGTATCTCGGTCTATATTTTCGGGAATAAAAGCGTTAGGACGCCTATCTAATTTTTAAATTTATATTTGCAGTTTTCAAAAATGCACCATGTCTCAAAAACTGCATGTATATCATTCAAAATTTCAATTTCAATATTCAAATGTAATAGCAGCTCCAGGTTTCTAATAGACTTAGAAACAAAGACTAAAAACATTAGCTTTTATTATCATTAAGGTCTGGTAACAGTTTACAACCATTGGATCTGACGCTATTAATATAGATTATATAAATAGGCTTCAATGACTAGATTCAAAAGAATCATTTGATTTTTATCGTATTTTTTATAATGTACTTAATTCACTCCGCTCAAGGTGATTATGGTTCAAGGTGATTACATACTTATTGACGCAGTAACGTGATATATGTACTATTGATATAATTGAATGATATGCGATCTTGGAAACTACTCTTATATACTTAATGTCAACGATTTTTCTCCACAGTATATATGTAGCACAGTGTAAAAATGAGAAACTACATGCTCCATTGGTCGGTCATGTGGAAAGACTGATGAAAGATTGACAAAACAAATATACATTGCAAATGTGGATGGATGTAGGTACCCGGGGAGACCTAGGCTCGGATTTTAACCGAGGTTGGTGTCTAGATTTTCCGGGACCGGCGTGTATGAAAAGAGGATAGGAGTATATTTTTTTCAGGACAAGTTACACAAATTGAATCTAACCCCAAAGTAAGCAAATTATATGCTTGCTTACTAGTTACGGATGTTAGTCAACGATACTAATACATAAAAATACTTAAACAGATACCAGAATAAATTTAACCCGGAACACCTTTACTAACGCTAAAGCCTTGTCAAACAAGAATTTACTTACAGTAAAAACCAGACTCCGATTGTTTCATTACCACTTCGTAATTGAATAGTTAGTTTAAATGTTAAGAAAGCTAATGATTCCGAGGTAGTGCCACAACAATTTTGTCAACTATCCAGTACCAGTTTTGAGTTATATTTAAATATACAATATGTTGTTGACACTACACAGGCGCCGTTTATAAGATTATTAGGATGGTTAACTTTTAAAATATAAACTAATATAATATATAAAACTCATTTACTTTAAATTATAAAAGTTTTCACATCCACATCCCTGAAAAGGCAGTAGGCAAATATACTATTATAATATTTGACCGCCTCGTTGGTCGAGTGGCTAGCGTACTCGCCTAACTACATCGACTTACCGCGAGGCTCGGGTTCGATTCCCGACGGGGGCAGGCATTTGTGTGATGAACATTTAGATGTCTGCATTTCCGGGTCTGGGTGTTTATTAAATTTATTCTGGTATCTATTTAAGTATTTCTATGTATTAGTATCGTTGACTAACACCCATAACACAAGCATATAATTTGCTTACTTTGGGGTTAGATTCAATTAGTGTAAGTTGTCCAGGGATTATTATTATAGGGATTATTATTACTATATACTAAGTCCCCACAATGTGGTAGGTGGCAAGTCTATCGCCAGCCGGGCACATATCCAGTCCCTCGCAGAGTTGTTCTTTTTAGAAAATTGAAAAACACATTTTTTTTGTTGTCCGACCTAAACCTCATGAACCGAACCCTAGACCTCGTGAAGTCAAGCATAATACCGAACCGCTGGACCACAAAGGCGTTTTTTTTTAATTTAGGAAATATATTATTATAATATTTAAAACTACGAAAAACTGTCAATAAGTAAGTGTTTTATGAGTTGGGCGTAAAACCTAGTTCCTTTTTTGGAAGTCAGTTAAAATTAAAAATACAAAAAGAGCCAGCCTAATTTTATCAGTTAAAAATCATAAGAAATAAATAAGCAAACCCCAAATAAAAAACCCACTTGAACGAAGTCGCAGATTTATAGTAGTAGATGAGCAAACGAAATCTTTGACCCCGTTGCGGTACTTTGAAAGTGTTGTAAAGGGGTCGGATATTTCGTTTACTTACTATATTAGTATTATATTTAAACTCGTATAAATTATGAAGGTACAATATGAAAGCATTAATCAGGAAACTTCCCTCGGACCAGGAATGGTAATTGAGATAGTTTGAATAAAATGAATTTACGTGATAATATCAAAACTTTTGTATATATTTTCTAAAGCCTTTGAGAGTTAAATTCTACAAACTTTATTGGTTATTATACCATTTTATTATAAAATTTATATAGGATCATCTCGGAACCATTTCCTATCTTTCGAAAAAAGAGTTATCAAATCTCAACATGGTATCCAATGAAATAGCTGGAGTCAGTTTTTGCAGTTTTATTGTGCTTAACACTGTACTGCTTCTATACTTACAAAAAATCAAAATCTCAAATTATAGAAGAAACTTAATTTACTCATAAACTTCGAACATACAGTAGAATTAAGAAGCTCTTCTTTTTTAGTATCAGTTTAAACAAAAATGTAATACACAACGCTCTGTTCTTGGTGTCCTTTAGACTTTGAGTTTTAAGTTGGTTTAGTAGTAAAATGCTATAATGCTATATATATGAATTGCAAAAATTACCCATGTTGGTCCGGGCTCCTTTGCAGAATAGAACCACCTGCTTTGCTGCCAGGCAGCTCGTGAAAGACGAGCATAGGCTTACCATCACTAATCCTCATGGGGTTTTCATTTTCCTAGGTGGTAAAGTTTCATAGCGACTCTCCCGGATTGGTACCACAGATTTACCTATTCCTGCCGCCAAAACGTCAGTGCTTGCCGTTGACGTGTTCCAGTTAGGAGAATAAGGTAGCCGGTAGCATTGGCACCATTATCACATTTGGTGTTACGTGAATTTCTTACCATTAGGAAATCCGTCTGCTTGTTTGCCTTCCAGTATAAAAAAATACGTTTATCACCAAATCACCAAAGTTATGGGAAATTCATGTATATTATATAATGTGTTATTTGGGTAAGAAATAATTGTAAAAATATATATACAGGGAAAATGTAACTTCATTTCCCACAGAACGAGATTTTGTTAAGAATTTACTTGTTACATATTTGTTTGATATTAAACTCATAGATGCTACAATATAAACTTATAACTTGGATGTAATGAGAAATCTTATTTTATGGTCTCATTTTATTTGAGAACTTTCTTTATTAGATTTACTTGTTTTTTTTCAATTTCATTAGGTTTTAAAAATATACACAGAATTGTAATTTGGTCTTGTGGCAATACTTAAGTTACTCTTACAATAAATATACATATAAACCTTCTTCTTCAATCACTTTATCTATTAGAAAAAAACACATCAAAATCCGTTGCGATGTTTTAAAGATTTAAGCATACAAAGGGACATAGGGATAGAGGAAGCGACTTTGTTTTATACTTTGTATTGATTAATATTTTTTGAGTATACCAACAGCGGTTACGATGAAGATAAAACTTCATTCCTATATTGCAAATATGTTCGCTATGAAAATCCCGATCGCACCAATACATTTACCATTACATTTAGTGTATTTATAATTTCTGTATGTCTCTCTGTCTATTCTAACCGTAATTCACACCGAATCTACAAAATTGATCATAACGAAATCTGGAAAGAAGTACTCTATGTTTTGAGGTAAGTCTTAGGCTTTTTTTCAGCCGTTCACCAAAAAGGTTTCCGCAGGCGAGAGATAAAAGTTAAAATGTAAATCCTACTAATATTGTAAATGCGAAAGTTCATATGTTTTTTGTTACTCCTTCCAGCAACAAACTACTAAACCGATTGTTATGAAATTTGGCACACATATGGAGGGTAACTTGGATTAACAGGATAGTTTTTATCTTGAAAAAAGGTTCCTGTAGGAAAACACGAGCGACGCCGTGGGTAACAATTTTTATATATTTTGTAAGTCTCATTCATTAACACGTAGTCCAATTTTAATTTTTTTCTTATTTTGTAGTTTGTACTTTACAAATTGCCCCCTATTTTTTTAAGTCACGCAAGGGTTTTGCAATTTAGAAATTACAAACATAATAAAACAGTTGTCGCCTCTGTGGTCTAGCGGTCCGGGTGTTGGACTTGACTGCATGAGGTCCCGGGTTCGAATCCCGGGTCGGCCAACAAAAAGAAAATTGGATTTTTCCAAATTTCTAATAAAAAAATGTTGGTCGGGATTGGAAATGTGCCCGGTTGGCGATAGGCTTGCCATCTATCACATTGTGGGACTTAGTGTCTTCGGCTAGTCGTAGGTGCCTTGGTTGTACCTCTGCTGCTCATCTTTTGTTTTGCTCTTTCCGCCAACCCTTTAAGGGACTTAGTATGAAAATAAGTATGTATATATCTGTGTAATAACTTATTTACAAGATCATGTTCCTCTCAGGCGGTACTTCATGCTTCGCGTATCCTGAGGCTTTGAGAACGTTACCTGCGGCTTTGTAAGTGGGTTCAGCAGAAGTAGCTGCGCTATGTTCATTGGAGACTTTTGAACCTAGCTGAATTTAATGTCAAGAGAATGTAATCATTTTACCATTAAAAAATAAACAATCTAAAAATATTTATTGATTAATTTAAAGTTTAATTACAAAGTTGTGGATAATGATGGTGGTCACAGGAACACAAAAAAATCAATCATCAGTGATAAGCATAATAATTATGCATTATTAAGTATTACTCAAAAACTACTAACGGGATCATGATAAAATTAATGCGGGACCACCTCGTCACCTATCTCGTAACAAACATACATGCAGTTGAATTTAGAATCTCCTCATTTTTTTGGGGACGGTAAAAGTAGAAAAGTACATTTTACTTTTGTTACATGCAGGTATTTGTGTGATGAACATTTGGATATTCATATTTTTAAAGAAAGAAACACTTGTACTGTTTTACTTATCACTTATAATTTATTACTTTGTAATTAGTAGCCTACCGGTTTCGCTTATACAGCATCATCAGGGCTAAAACTTAAACTTAAACTACTTAGTTTATATATATAAGTAAAACAGTACAAGTGTTTCTTTCTTTAAAAATATGAATATTTGGAAGTTTTACCAAGCGCCGACGATGGAAAATATCAAATATAGAACATTTGGATGTCTACATTTTCAGGTCTGGGTGTTTATTAAATTTATTCTGGTATATTTTTAGGTATTTCTATATATTGGTATCGTTGACTAACACATATAATACAAGCATATAATTTGCTTACATTGAGTTGGATTCAATTTGTGTAACTTGTACAGGAACATTTATTTATTTTGTTATTATTATTTATTAAGACAGATATGGAATAACTACTTGTATTAGTAGCGCCCAAACGTGATTTAGTAATGAAACTAAAATCGAATCTAATTATTAAATTGAAATCTGGTGCGTGATGACTGATGAATGGGTAGACCACTAATGTAATTTAAAGCACAACATAATTAGATAGGGTGGTTCATGTTTAAATTATGAAGGATTTTAGAATTAAGTTTCAAGATCCGCCTCAGCATTTAGTTTATTTTGATATGAATTACGATTACATATCTTCACGCCAAGTCCCTTACGGGGTAGGCAGAGAGTAT
>NJDC01007735.1:0-21371 GCA_002245475.1 Calephelis virginiensis
GCCTCCAGGGAACGCCCTAACCCGCTCTGCGGTACTTTTTCGGGCCAGAATTGCAGACCAATGGACTGGCAGGGATCGCGACGTGCACGCTTCTGGCCATCTCTAATATTTAAAAAATATTAGAGATTATACATGTTCGCGATCCACTCATTTGCCACAAAATCATAAAGGTCATGATAAACTTCAAAAAAATAAGGTTAATTTTGGATATCTTTCGGTAGTACTAGACAATATATTTCTATTCGAAGTACATGTGCCAAATACGTAATATGGCCCTTTGTGTGGACCCCTGGACGAAACATTTTTACCAAAACAAATAATTGAGATGAACGTTTAACAAATATAACTTGTTTTTTAATGTTTGCACGATAAATATTTTTTTAAAATAAAACATGTTTCATAACATATTACACCCTGCCCTATCTCCGTGAAAATCTCACAGTATTTTGAGTCATAATTATTATTAACGGTACAAGAAAAAAAAACCAAGTAAAGTATCTTCAATTATTAAGAAGTCGCACTTAGTTTTTTTTATTTCTTGCCAAGCAATGGGAATATGTTCTCCCACGTGTTTTTATGACTTTAATTTTTCCAATTTTCTTTGTTTGTATGCTATATAGAACTATATAGAATCAATCGCTGAAAAGTTACGATAGTTATGTAGCTCTCTTTTGGGCCTCGTTTAGGGTTAATAATAAACAGACAGAACGTCAGACCCAATTAAATATATTGTACTCCTAGTTGAAATGTAGATAGCTTTCTTAATAATTTAGAATTACTATTGGAAAATATAATTAAAAATTTTAAAAACAAAATTGTTTTATGGAGAGATAGGAATATAGACTTTGTACAATCTAACAATACATACAAACATTAAACATCTATTTTGAAAAATAATAGCTACTATCTTTAATAATTTGTGATTTGTTTAATAATTTCTGAATTTATATTGCGTTTTCATTACAAAAATTAAAAAAATCATTAAAAAAATTTTGAACATTACAAGCCATCTGCAGCTTTTTTTTTAATTAACTGTTAAAAGAACTTAAGAAGTTACATTATTTCCGTGAATAATGTATACCTAGAGATAGTTTAGTTAAGTGACAAGAATTCTCTAATGCAGTAGTTTTCTAAGTGTAAGGCGCGCCTCCCAGGGGAGGCGTCGACATCTTTAAAGGGAGGCGCAAGCTACCTGTGTGGTTAATTATAAAAAACCAGCAACTGCTGAGAGAATGCATTATAGACTGCTCGATACGACTAATAAATAAAATTCATTTTCGTTTCCTGGATGAACGAATTTGATAGGCGTCTGCAACGATGCTTGGCTCACGCTCCGGTTTTGTACAACTCGTTAAGGAAAAACAACCCCATATAATTGCAACCCACTGTTTTATAAATCGTCAAGCTTTAAAAAAATAAATAAATATTACTGGACAAGTCACACAAATTGAATCTAACCCCAAAGTAAGCAAATTATATGCTTGTGTTATGGGTGTTAGTCAACGATACTAATACATAGTAATACTTAAATAGATACCAGAATAAATTTAATAAACACCCAGATCCGGAAATGCAGACATCTAAATGTTCATCACACAAATGACTGCCCCCGTCGGGAGTCGAGCCTCGCGGTTGGTCGTTGTAGTTAGGGGTGTATGCTAGCCACTCGGCATTGGCATTGGCATTAGCATTGGCATCAAAGACACTACTCAGCGAACTGAATGACGTTTTGAACTATGTATCAAAGTAGTAAATTCTATAAAAAGGAGTGCTTTAAATACACGAATTTTCACGGCGTTTTGTGAAGATTTGGGAACCAAACATAAAAAATTATTGTTTCGCACAGAAGTGCGCTAGCTCTCAAAGGGCAATACGCTGGCAAGATTATTTGAACTTCGCGATGAAGTAACACTATTTCTCGAAAACCAAAAAAGCGAATTATGCATTGAATTCAAAAGTCCCAGTGTTCAGGTAGCGTTGGCTTATTAATCAAATATATTCGATTCATTGAACTCATTGAACTTGAAACTTCAAGGCGGAGAATGAAATATAATTAATCATAGAGACACCATCAAGACTTTTACTGAAAAGTTACAACTTTGGGATCGCAAAGTATTAGCAGAGCCATCTAATTACGTGTTTTCCTAAATAATAGTCTTTCACAAGAAACGCGCTTTATGAAGGTTTTGAAAGACGCTGAAACTAAGAAAAAAGTATCAAACCATTTGCGATACCTTACTGATAGTTCAGTCGTTACTTTCCCAATTCATATGATGATGAAATTTATCGATTGGCTAGGGATCCATTCTATGTTAATGTAAATAGGCCTTGGACATTAAAAATAGTTCTGCTGCTAAATAAGATTTTGAAAATAAGGGGCCATCATTGTTTTGGGTCAAAAATTTCTTAATTTACCAAAAAATAGCAGAAAAAGCAGTTTAATTGTATTTACCCTTCTCAAGTACATATTTGTGTGAAAGGGAATTTTCTGCCTGAAGTAGTCGCAATGAAAACCAAGTAGTCGAAAGGGGCGCATCCCAAATAAGTTAGAGAACCCCTGCTCTAATGTGACGTCATATTATAGTGAATGATATTCAAAGTATCAATACTAGCCCGGCACAGTACCAAAAAATAGGTATGGGTCAAATTAAAAAATGTCATCAACTTGACATAGTTCTTATCTTAATTGTCAAAGGTACTTGATCTTGGTATCTAATGGACACTCAATCCGTAATCATTGAGTGTAGATGAATTAATATAAGATTTAAGATATTCGACATATCATATAAAAACAATTAAAACTCTAATTACATTTTATTTAAGTAAGCAATTTCATTGTATTTATGTTATTTATTATTTTGCTTTCTCTTTAGTACAATTATTTTTAGGTTTGTTTGTGAGCTTATTTATTATCATGAAGTTGTTAATTATGATTGCATTTGCTATATCTGCATCTTTATCACTTCCTTCAATTTCTCTTTATCTGATAAATATCCAGGCCCCTCCAATCAGTGGTGCTTTAGCTGATGAGTATGATGATCAGGCACCAATTATCGAAATCAAAACTCCAAGTGACATAATGAAAGATGTTATATGCACATCTGTCTGATCAATTTACAACTTTACTAACTACATTTGGTAACATAGAAATGCATAACCAAAAACAATTTACTTAAGTATTGGCTTTTAACCAAGAGCTGATTGCCTCTGCTTACCCAATTAGCTTAGGGTTGTCAGACAATATGATGATGTTCCCTGACAGCTAATGTCCTTAACGAATCAAGACTAGAAGATTTGATAGTGAAAAACTATCTCATTATTAGCCATTAATACTAACCAAAACATGCTTGATATGACTCATTCTACCCACGAAGCCTTAGAGAAGGCGAATGACACATTGGAACTTTTAATTCAGATTTTTTCATCATATGTATCACTGTTAGGAATAAGTCTCTTTATCCTACTTTAAAGCAAGTTACCCTCGAATCTCGTGACACTCGAAGTGCAAAGGAGGTGGCTCGAGACAAAACTTCCTGGAGTTTTAGTGAATGAAATAAGCTCAATGTCACCTTGAAGTCACTTTAAAAGCAATATACGATGACAAAAACCTGTTGATTCACTTAATTCAGGTACCAAAAGTCACATTGAACTCCCAAATCTTAAAACTTTATTAATTGGGAATCCAAAAATATACACAAAGGGGATTGCTATACATCTCCTTGAATAGTTCTTTCTCTGGTCTTCCCACTGTCTAATAAACAAGAAGTGTTCTTTAACCTCTCCAGACCATAAGTACACATACATGCACCTTCAAGTTTAATGAAAAAACAAGTAAGTAGCGACATATGTCAAAATTCTTGAATATGAAAATGTATTTCCAAAGTATTGTAGTTTTACACAAAAACTTGAAATGTTCAGTTTGAAATTTTTTTCTACTAACAGCCTGCTTTTCGTTGTAAAATAGTAAAAAAATCAGATTTATGAGTTTTGAACTACATTTTGGTGTGTTTCTATTGTTTAATATCTGCAGCAACTAATACTAAGATTACTTTTGATATTTATTTAGATAGCTTATATTTTACTTAATCAGTTTTCAGTTACACAAATGGCTATCTTCACTCAACTTTATTTATTGTATGGTTTTTTCAGAATGGAATTGAATGAACATCTGATCGAGATTATTTCAAATGACAGAAAATTTTAATTTTGGAGATGATGAAGACGAGGATAATTTGCCTTCTGATGTCCAAAGAAGTCTGAACAATGCATGGAAAGTTGACAGTTTGAAATACAACAGGACCCAGAATGTGTAAGCAAACCAAAGAGATGCCACTTTGTGGTCCAGACATTGATGAGGACCAACTCACTTTGAAGGCACTACAGATATAAATTGTCTGTGTTTTTTTTTAGATATCTTTTTAATAGTTCTGGCATTTCAGCTCCAGTTGTACAACGGTTCATAAAGTAATTGTCAACCACTTGTAGCACACAAAATACAGTAAATTCTGGACCCATAGCATGTACAAAAATTCATAACAATTCGAAGACTTTTGGACCTGATACAAAATTAAAATTAATACAAATTGATACAACTGATTGCAAATTTTAAGGTTTGATGGACTGTTAGCAGTACAGAAATATTACAATAAAACTTGGAAAACTGCTTACTGTGACAGCATAGTGTCCTGTTTTACAATCCCTGATTTCATACTCCTGTCGTATAACGAATGCAACAACTTTCCAAAGACAAAGAAATGTAAGACAATCATGACCTGGACTAACTTTTACTGGACTCAGATCTTTTACATTAGTAATAATACCCAAATGTTACCGATTTTGTAGACAACTAAAATATTAATGACACAAGAGAGTGATAACATGAAGTCAGCTAATTTTAGCCACTGTGCTCATTTCATATTGCAAGTCAACTGTGGTGTTCGATAAAGTGCCTCCTTGAGGTTTGGTTTCTGCATAAATCTCCCTTCTTTTGTAAATCATATTGTTAAGGTCACTTATGGGAGGAACAGGAACTTCCGAAATTTTTAAGAAGCTCTAAACACTTCTGTATAATTTTGAACCAGATTCTTCTCAACTTTATATTCGTATTCTTGAGCAAGTTTTGCTCCTTATTTCCTTATTTATATCACCTTCGATTTCTTTGTTGCTGTAATTCAAGCAGAGTTTTAATCAAGTTTAAAAATGCATAATGACCAAGATTTCAAATTCAGTGATATCACAAAACAAAATTATATAGATTAGAGTCTAATTATCAGACGACAGACGGGCGATTAAACCAAATAAATGTTGAGAATTTTCTAGACGATTACTCGAATTGCGAAGTTTGAATTTATCTTTAAAAACCAAGATTAAAATTGATAATATGATGAATTCGGAAGCCTGACCTTTAGCTTTATCTCTAATCACCATTAACCTTTAATAAACTACAAATAACACTGTTATTTAAAGTGTGTCGAATGATTACAAAACGTCGTTACAAAACTTACAAAATGTGGAATGCAAAGAGGTGGCAAAGAGTATATCAAATATATTGATATATAAATAAGACATAATAAGAGACGGGACTTCCATAGATACATAACAAACCCCAATTTTGTATGAAGTTTACTTAAAAATTATGACCCGTACAATTTGAAAGTAAGTCTTAAGGCATTCAGGTATAAGGCAACTAGTGTCATATGATTTGGGCGAATAAAAAACATAGCAAACTTATTTTTTAATATGAAAGTTGCAACAAACTAGTGGAATAATGTGGAACATAGTGTTACCAGCTCTAACTTTTTTAAGCGCCAGATTAAAAGCAAAATGTCGCTAGATTTGAGAAGTTTGAATATGAAAAAAAAAACACCAGATTCCACCAGATATTTTTTTTCATTTTTAGCATTGGTATCTGCGTTACTCAAGTTTTTTAAGTTTAAGTTACTCAATCACAATACTACGTAATAAGAGGCGGGACTGCCATAGATATATATCCAACCCTAATTTTGTATCAAGTTCACTTGAAAAATTATGACCCGTACAATTTGAAAGTAATTCTTAAGGCATTCAAATATAAGGCAACTCGTATTATATGATTTAGGCGAATAAAAAACATATCAAACTTATTTTTTTATTTTTTATATGGAAGTTGCGACAAACTGGTTAAAGCTGTGGGTGAAAGGGTGCGCACTGCGCATTCAAAAAATGACAATCAGTGTTACAATTAGCTGAACTGGCTTTCCAGTTTCCACCAGTTCTCTTAAAACCACCAGGGGGCTGATTCTGTTGACAACTCAAAATGGAAAAGTGTACCTCAAATAGCTGCGAAATGACGAGTTTTGTATTGGCTAGCTTCAGTGACCAATCAAAATGACGTCATGTATTCGTTCGCCACCGAGTGGACAAAATAAGCCACTTTCAAACAATTTGACAGATAATACTGTATCGATAAACACAAATTGGCATTTGCTACGAAAAGTGGAAACAAAATACTTGGGAACTAAAAACGTAAAGAACTTTTTAAAGCAACTTTGAAATACCAGTGTTTAAAAGATTTTAAGTGGTGAGCACTATTACCCAGTCGTGTTCCAAAGGTAAACAAATATATGAGAAACGTTTAGTGATTCCGGAATGTATTTTAGAAGCACTATATCAAGATAAATGCTTGTAGATTAGATTTATTTTGTTATTTTAAATGTCTACAATTTCTTAAATATCTACTAATTAAGAAATTGTAGACATTAGATAATTAAGAAATTGTAGACATTTAAAATAAAATAAATCTAATCTATAAGCATTCATCTTATTTTTAGTTAAAAAAACTTGTGTATAAGAAACATAAGACAAACTTTCCTAAGAAGTGAAAATAGAGAGAAATGAGAAACTGTTAGGTGCAAGACTTGTCTTAATTGTTTATTGTTATTTTGCTTTTAATAAAACTGAATATTGTCAAGTTTCCAGTAATTCTCAAAACCGTTTACTCCTAGTTAAGTTAAAGGCGAGTGGTAACACGGCTTCAAAATCTAATTTAATTTAAGCTCAAAACAGAAATTATGTAGGTATCTACCTATTTAAGAACCTTAAAAAGTCTTTCAAAAATCTTTTTTAAATACTTTTCTCACATTGTTAAGATTCATGAAACTGAATAATAGGGTGATTATGTTTATTTTAGTACATACCTAGTCAACACTATTTTACTTATGAGTCATCACATCACAGAAGTAAATTTAAACTACATACATTAATTTTCAACTCAAAGTAAACAGAAAAAAGAGAAGAAGATATGTACCTACTTACTTATTATTAGTTTATTTAACCCTTAGCATTTTGTTTCAATTTTTTTTTTACCAGTGCAGTTGTGTAATTAGTTAGATGCCGCTAATTTAATTATCCTACTATAATTTATCATTTAACACCTACAGGAAGCCTATTTGACTGATTCAGAATGATTTTCCTAATCTCTAAACTTCCATAGAAAAGTAGGAAGGCAGAGAGTCTTCAGATCCGTTTTTAGGTAGTTAATAAAAATGTTGATGCACTCAAGACTCAAGTACTATTTATATGGTTGATTTAACCATTTCAGATTTTCTAAATCTGATTTATTGTTGAATACTAGGTAAGTATGTGTTGTTGAAACTAGAGGTGTAACTAAGTACTCTATTCATAAAAGGTAGTAGGTACTTATTTTTGTGTTATTTCTAGGTGATGTTAAGTGCCCATAGTTGATTCATCAACTAATTTAGGTCAAAATACAGGATCATTGAAAAATGTTACTTCAACCAATACTGTTGCAACTGGAATATAAAAATAGTGGAAACATCATCTGGTACAAGAGAGAAGCTACTAGCAGCAAGAAATGTTTTAATTAACAGAATAACTTTATTCTAAATTTTTCATTAAATTAGACCAAATGAATGTCGACTAGTTAAAGAAATTTGATCATATATTTTACCAGTCATTCCCAAAACTGTTGTTTGTAATTAAGTTACAGTAGTAAAATAGCTTCAAAACCAAACTTATTTAGGTAGATAACTAGTTGTCATTTTTCTAAAAATCCTTTTAAATAATTTTCTCATAACATTATGATTCATGAAACTGAGTGATAATGTTTATGTGTATTTTAGTACCTAGTCAAAAAATATCTTACTTAGAAGGATTTTTTTTCGAATTGGCTAATATGTTGCTAAACGTGAGGTTTTTACAACTTCACCTGGCTAAAAATATATGCTTAAATGTATCCTCAACCCAAAGATAAAAGAAACATATTAGGTATGAGAATTATGACTACAATATTCATTATGTGGGTAAATTTATTTTAATCTTGATCCTTTGTTTTCATTGGTCTTTTTTCGTTTCTTTTTGTTGTAGAAAAATGTTGATCTACCTACCGGTCTAGTTGTGTGCTTAGTTAGCACTACATAATGTAACTATAATAAAATGCATGATTTAACGCTTGAAGGAAGCTTATTTAAATAATTCAAATTGGAAGACGCAATATCATGTTCTTTAAACATACATGGAAAATTAGGAAGCATTCCGATCCGGTTGTAGTTTATAATAATGTCAACCAGCACGAGTATTACTTTGTATGGTCTATGTAAATGTTTTTCTGTATAAATTATTGTTGAAGCTACAGGTGTTTCAAAGTACTTTCCATTTAAACAAAGATCAAATCTTTTATGATATCATTTTGTTCATAACTATTTTTTTGTTAATTCTAGATAATGTTAAGTGCTCACGGTTGTTGACACCAATTTTAGGTCGAACTATAGGATCATTGAAGAATATCACTCAAACCAACACTGGTCTCAAAAATACAAAACACTGTGGAACAGTAGGGTTCAAGCAGCATCGTGTTAGTCTTCATTAGTATATAATAAATTAGTTCATTATAGGCTAGTTTTTTTTATAAATAATATAGTAATCAACTTATTTGTAAATTGTAATGTTATGTATCTGTGTTCATTAAATCTGTAATTTTTTCTTTTTGCTTCTCATTGTTGTCTGACTTGGGTGAAAAATATATGAAGTTGTACATTTTTGATTGTTGTATTACAGCTAAAATACAACTATCAAAATTATTCAGTAGTTTTCCTATGCTATGGAAATAAACAACAATTTGATAAAGAAAACTGTTGGAGGATGCAATCTTAGAAATATATCCACATTTTTTTGTAAGAGTATCATCAATATAAAGATTTTTCTTGGTAGGTGTGGGACAAGTGGACTGATTTTCTGTCAGTGTGATCGCCTTATATAAAAAATACTCTACTAGATTGTCGAGTTTTGTAGCAACTCGCGCCGATTGGTACCACTGTCTTACCTACTCCTGGTGCCATAACGTCAGTGCTTGCCGTCTACGTGTTCCGGTTCGGAGGAAAGGGAGCCTGTAAACTTACCTTTGCTAGAAGAGAATATAACAACATTTTACTTTTGATCGAGGCCTAATATCCCGGCCGTTTTGGGTTCTGTATCCTGCATATAATAAGTAGCAATAATTGCTATTGAAACGTTTTTCAAGTATAGATTTAGCTTTATTATAATTTTTATAGACTTTACCCTTTACCAGAACACGACAGCAGCAAACACCAACGTGACAGCATATAAAGGGTAAAATAGTAGTAGTCGTTGGCGATAAACACAACTCTAACACCTACCTGCCTTATTCATAAAAAAATAGTTAAATAGCCTCCTAAAGATTGCTTAACTAATCATTTGATTAAGCCTTAAACATTGCTTAAATATTTGTTATTCATAAAGTACATTTTGACAATGCTTAGTTGAATACTGTTTAACTTAGTAGGTTTTGGTAGAAATGTGGCTGTATGCGTATTTCTTTAGCTAAAAGTGAATTAAACAATTGTCATCCGTTGACAACATCGTTGTTTCTGAATACGGTGTCGGACATCTATAACCTCGTACTAAAGAGTATTTATATTCCTTGTCTATAACTATCTACCTGCTAAAGTGCTGGGCATTGGCTGGGCCTGGGCTATGTAACTTGTTGGCGTCAGCGTTGCCAACTTAGTGGAATTTCCACTAAAACTGGTGGTTTGAACTCCCAGTTTAGTGGTGAAATTTGGCTTTTAGTGGCTAGTGGATTTTTTTAGTGGTTTAGAATGCTTCAGCTAGTGGTAAAGTACGATATTACCACTAAAATAATTTATATAAATACTTTAGTTATGAAACAACGTTTAAAACAAGTGCATTTTTTTTAGTTATGGTGGCAACACCATATAACCACAGAGTACATCATATAACTATGATAGTAGGTTTCGGGTTAATTCCCCGTAAATTATTTGTCATGTGTTAGATTGATTTGTTTCTAAAGGTTTGTCTATGTTTATTGACATTAACAATGCGGCGGCAGTTCAGTTCAGTTTGAAACTTTGATATCGGATAATTCGGAGCGTTTTGAAAAAATCTAATTATTATGCCTAAACCACAATACACTCAGAAGTTTCGGGATTCTTGGTTACGTGATCCAGGTTTAAAGGACTGGTTGCAAGTTGTGGAAAGCACTGCTGGTCCAGTAGCTAAGTGCAAATTGTGTGGTTCAATATTAAGGAATCATTACGGAGATTTGAAGAATCATGGATCACCTAAAAAGCACATGCAAAATGCAAAGGTTCGTGCATAAGTTTAATAACAATTTTGTTATAACTAAGCAGTAGTAACTAACTAAGTAGTAGTAGTAAGTTTTTCATACAAATAAATAAAATTGAAGTGTCGATATCTGTCTGTTTGTAATATCAAAATAACAGTTTTTTTTTAAATACAAGCGGGGGCATGGTGCATCACCAAATCTGATTAGAAGTATCGCAATTCCCATAACCCATTCCTGATTCGCGTCCCTTGACGGGCCTCAGTCGTACCTACCTAAGTCACGCTGCGACAAAATCACATCCAATATTTTTTTAAATGCCGTCTTGTTCGGTGGTTTTGTGCAGAAATACGACTAAAAATTAATTTTATGGAAGAAGGGATGTTTTTTACTCATATTTACCAACATTTCATTGCTTTTTCTTAACAAACAAAGTAAAGTAAGTTTCGACCACGATTCTTAAATTGAATGGTTTTGTTGCGAATCTAGCTACATTGCTGCTTCATTAGATATTCTTAGAAACAACCGAAGAGAAGAACGCAATGTATTTTGCACTTTTTACAAATTTTCGTGTCTGTGGTAGTTCATTCAGTGGTGGTATGGGGCAGTGATACCAACTTTAGGGAACTTATTTTTAGGGAATAATAATTATACAACACATTAGGAAAAATCGTAGTTACCAAGAAGTCTAGAAAAAAAGTACGTATTTTAATATGTACTTTAATACTTCTTTTTTTTTTAAATAAAACAACAGCAAATTATTTCAATGTAATTTGTACCATACCATCTTGAGATAAAATTTAACTATGCAAAGTTTTAGATAGATAAAATCTGTTAATATATAATTAAATACTTACCTATACCAACTAATATTATAAAGAGGAAAAGTTTGATTGTTTGTATGTAGTACGTATGATATGGATAGGCAGGTAGTAATAATTAAGTATTTTCTATTTACTTTCAGAAAATACTTAATTATTACTTTAGGTATCAATAATTACATTTTTGCTATTTCGACCTGTTGATTTTTTTGTTGTAAGTATCGTATGCATTTATACATAGATAATCTATACCTAGTCGGAAATGTACCTACAGCTGATTTCGTCAAGTCCCGGCGTAAATAAAATTCAGTAAGCGGGGGGAGAGGCAGACAAGAACAGTGTTGCCAACTGTACTATTTATCCTAATCGTATGCGAAATTTACATTTACGTCTATTTAGATTCTCCTTCTTTCACAGATTGTAGCTACGCAACCAAAGTTGCCCTTCAAACCAGATAGCATGGGGAATTATTTACCGTGGCCCATAGTAGCATACGTGTAGTGGATCATATGGGAGAAGTGATTAATCACACACACAAGGAGGATGAGAAAATTCACTTACATAGGACAAAATGTTCACAAATAATTAAAAATGTTTTAGCACCCCATTTTTCAGAGAACCTTAAAGAAGATTTAAAAGGTCAACCCTATAGTTTGTTAATCGATGAATCAACGGATATTACAGTTCATAAATATTTGGGAATCATTATTATTTATTACAGCTGCACTCACAAAAAAATCATATCTACATTCTTAGATTTGCCAATGCTCTTTGAGTGTGATGCAGACGGGATTGTTGCCGCCATAAAAACAACACTCGCTCGATTCGGTATACCACTACAAAATTTAATGGGAATTGGAACAGATAATGCTTCAGTTATGACTGGAGTTAATAATGGGGTACACGCCAAATTGAAAAGAGACCTGCCGAATCTAGTTCTTGTGCGCTGCATTTGCCCCTCTTTGCAATTGGCAGTTTCAGCAGTTACAAAGCAGTTTTTACCCAGAAATCTTGAATTCATTATTAAAGAAACATACGATTGGTTTAGCCGTTCTTCGTCAAGACAAGCCACCTACAAAGAACTATTCAAACTTATCAATGATGGTCATGAACCATTAAAAATTGTCCAATCTTGCCAAACTAGGTGGCTTTCTATAGAGTCCGCAGTTGCACGTATTTACACACAATGGTTGGAACTGAAAACACATTTTAATTTGGCCAAATTAAAAGAAAGATGTTACACAGCAGAATTGCTGCATGTCATGTACTCGGATGATATAAATTATGCATACATTTCATTTCTGTATCCAATTCTCACATACGTTAACAGAGTCAATAAATTATTTGAGTCAAAAGATGCAGATCATTCAAAACTTTATGACGAATTGACAAATTTAATCGATGCACTTGTTGCCAAGATAATACTGCCTACTCAGAAGGTTGATATTTTTACGCAAAATATTCAAGAGTTCGTGCATAAGAAGTGTTATTTGGGTTACAGATTCGAATCTCATTTGTCAACGATGAAAGAAAAAGGTCTTCCACCGAATGACGAAAAAATAATTCGGAACAGATGCATTCAGTTTATTGTGCATTTGATTAATGAGCTGAAAAACAGATTACCCGAAAACTTGAAAATAATGAAAAGTATTAAAAGAATCAGTGTAGAACACGCACTGTCACATTACAAAGAACCCATAACTGACTTGATGCTATATTTTAATAAAAAGCAAGATGTTGCGAAAGTTGACGAGCAGTGGCGCCAAATTCATCTACTCGGTTGGGAAAACACAAAAAATACAAAGAATTTTTGGTACGAGGTAATAGATTTCAGAGATATAGCTGGAGAAAACAGGTTTCAGGAGTTAGCAGTATTTGCTATATCTTTATTGGTTTTACCGCACTCGAACGCTGATGTAGAGCGTTTATTCAGCATGATGAACGTTGTTAAAACAAAGAACAGAAACCGAATGAAGTTACAGCTCCTGTCTTCAATACTTACGGTTCGTGCAGGCTTAGCACGGGAAGAAAAGTGCTGTAATAGCTATGTATTACCAAATAATGTAGTCCAAAAAGTTGGAACCAAAGAAATGTATTCTGCACAAACAGCCGACAATCAAGAACTAGATGAAGACGATTCTTCGGAGGATGAAAATCTTTGATTTACTTTTTTTTAGTTATTATTAAATTTCTTAGTGTGAAATTACAATAACTATTATTGTTTTATTTCTTCGGATTAGTGGTTTTCTGGTGGTTTCGGAGACTGCTAAGTTTAGTGGTTTTCTAGTGGATTTGGCGGCTACATTTGGTGGGTTCGTAAAAATAAAGTTGGCAACACTGGTTGGCGTTTTTTAAACAATGTGATGTAAAAGTTCAGTACCTACTACTAGTATTGTACTACACTAAAATTAAATTTATTAGAGTAAACAAAAGTTGATGCAACATAGTCACAAAACGTTTGAACTGATACACTGCATTTCAAAAATAATGTTTTTAATGCATCTACATCATGTTATTAAGTTGAATATAAAATCACCCGGATTGGTACCACCGCCTTACCTATTCCTGCCGCCATAACATCAGCGCTTGCTATTGAATTGTTCCGGTTCATAGAATAAAGTAGCCGGTAAAATTAGTTTTGCTCGGGGCTTAACATCCCAGCCTCAGGTTGGAAACTCACCATTGCCACGTTTGGTGTCTCTAGGCAGCCTGAAATTATCACCATCAGAAAATCTGTCTACTTTTTTGCTTCCAATATCATAAAAAATGCTCTGGAAAACTATTCGTTCCTTCATAGGAGACATTGGCCATCTCTAAAATAAAACATGTTATTATAGTCCTATATTGTTCCAAAATCCAACATATCCCGTCTAAACTTGTCCAAACTTTAACGAAATCAAAATATTTCAAAGCATGTATTATAGAAAATTCATAAGAATACACAAATAAGCCATATTAAATGGCTAATATGTTGCATTGTGTCATTGCATATAAAATTAGCTGTTTGAAATTTAGTCAGCCATTTTGTTGATTAAGGTTTTAAACAAGGGTCCGAGGTTGTTTAAAGTGACAGCTATTTAAAAGTATATTTAAACAAATGATTAACTCTAAATAGCGTTTATGAATAAAAAAAATTAAAACATTATTTAAATTGGTGATTAAAAGTTAAACAACGTTTATGAATAAGCCTGTACATTTATTAAATACTATGGATGATGTAGATGTCACATCAGACATGAACAAAATTTAAGTTTTAGTAAGGCAAAATAAAAAACGAATTTATTGGTAATGATTAAAATAGTTTATTATTTACTATTTATCTACATATTATGAGTTACTATTTATTATTATTTAATACTTTATAGCACACAAAAAGCAAACATTTACAAAATATAGAAGTAAAAATGCACAAAAGGCGAGTTTATATAGAAAACCTCTTATATTTACACCTCAACCTATCTTATATAGTGTGTGAGTGTGTGTGTTTATAGCAATTTTATCCAATACTGAAACAGTTGTCTATTTTTTTAAATTCTTATTATTTATGTTTATAACATATTGCCTGCCGTTGCTAACTGCCTACTTCAAACTCCATCTGTAACAGAAAAGTTTAAAAGATAAAGAAGTTAACTAAAATAGGTTAATGTCTAATCCTACATGTTCTTGGTAAATTGTATTGCTAATTCATTTGAAATTAAATATTAATTAGGTATTATAAAAAAAAGTTAAATGCTCAAAGATGCACTTTGTAAGAATGTAATGTGTAACAATATTCTGTAACAGTTGCATTTGGGTTTTATTGAGTTCCAAGGCATTTCCAACTTGTTAATGTGATATGGTTATAAAGGTAACATGAGTATTAAATTAAAACAATATAATTAAATAAACACCTCTGGAAAAATTACACAAATAGAATCTAATCAGGCGACATTGTTTTTATTGTAAAGTTTAAAAAATACAATTTATTTTTCTTGCTGGACCTGGGGATTGAACCTAAATCCCTGCAGAATCAAGACCTACACAGGACCATTAGAGCACATGTCGAAGGATTGTTAGTTTTTTTTTTAATAAAAGTTAAAATAATTTATTGATCTTTTCACATACTTACTTTATTCCCATTCCACTAGTGGTAAGTAGCTATTAGGTTTCTTCAGAAACAAGGGAGTGCTATAAATTTACAAGTATGCCTTACTGTTATATAGCAAATGAGGATTTTTGGATGCAACCAAAGTAAAATTGCAGTAATTGTTTCATCAAACTCTTAATATTTTCATTTCTCTCAGTTTCTTTCAAGCAGAAGACAGTTTCATTCTGAAAGAGTCACAGTCACTGTAGTAATAACAGTTGTAATAAACAACTTTTTTATAATAAAGTCAAAACTTTTATGGGAAAGAAGGGTAATAAGCACACATCTCTAATCATTGTAGTGGACAACTGCGGTTTACCAAGTGTGTCATTGACTATTGTGCAATTAAATTTTATCAGTAACCTTACTTGCCATAATATGATGAAAACAAGATGAGATAAAAAGAAACCACATTTAGTCAAACTGTAACATAACATAACATCTGTCATTTTGGTGGAAGTATGTAAGATCCCTTCCTGGACAATTTACTTCACAACACTATAACCAGTAGGTAGTTTTGTTGGTGATAACCCGTTAATCTATGTGTGCTTCGTATAAGCAGCTACGCCCATTGGTAAAGATTTCGTCAGAAATAAATTTAAAACGGAATAACAACAAACCACATTTACACAATTATTTGTTAATAACGCCAACCTACCAACACAAAAGTTACTTTCTTAGGTTAAATGTTAAAAGAACGTTATATTTTATGCGACACATACGTATTTTATCTTCTAAATAAATGTTTTAAAGTTAAAAAAACTACAAAGAATTGAAAGAATCTCTAGTGCAAAGTGAGTAAATGCTAAACGTTTAAAAATATACTTACTTTTTTTGGAAATATCCCAAACACAGACTTTTCTACTTATTTAGAGCTTAATATGAAAACAACAACGAATTACGAAACACCAAGAGGTTATGTTATGATTGTTGTAGTTTTTTTATTGTTTGTTTTTTAATTTTATCCCAGTCGGGGAAAGGCAAAGGATTTGAGTCCATACAGTAGTTTTTTTTAAGTTAATTTGCCCCTTTCTGGGGCCGGCTAAGACCTTTAGGCTATGCTGCCACGTCTTCCGTAATAATAAATTCTTTTTCATATTAAAATTTTAAATTCATTTCTTCAGTTTCTTAACATATTGTCTTCCCCCCTTTTTAAAAGTAATTTCCTTCACTAAGACAAAGCTTATTTGAGTCCTTCAATACGTCTTTGTTTTAATTTCTTGCAGTTTACATATTATGTTTCTACGTTAATTTGTTTTATAATACGTCACATTACGTTGAATTACGATTATTTTCACACAAATTATAAAAGTAAAATTCTGAACACCAAAATCATCTTCTTTCATGTAGGCGCCAAAACTTCTACGACAGTGCAAAAAGTATTTTTAATATTCTTTTTTTACCTCTATATTTTATACTAGTCTTATATTATGTAATAAACCCATATCTTAATATTTCATGTCTTTTTCTAGTTTCGTCTTCAAATTTCTTTCTTGTTCAGGCCTCTGCCTCTTCTGTCGTGATAAAACTCTACAATAGTCTTTCACTAGTATAGTTTATTTACTAAATCACATTTACACACAACTAAGTAATATTTACACTTTAATTAATTTACAAATTATACATTTATACATTATATTACACATTTTTAGCTTAAAGATTGGAGGGAACCCTCGAAAAGCGCGCCTTCCCCCTCCGACCGTTCCCGCAAACCTTCGTAGTTTTTTTAATTTTATCCCAGTCGGAGAAAGGCAAAAATCTGTGTCCATACAGTCACGTCTTCCGTATTAATAAATCTTTTTCTTGTTATATATTTTCAATTTATGTCCTCCGTATTAATTCTTTATTTCAGTCATTAGTCACTATTTACACAGTCTTGTCTGGGTCTTGAGTAAAGCGGTGGTTTCGTTACACAAGCTCGTTTATGAGATTTGGCGGCAGCGAGGAAATTCACGATACACTAATTTCTTCATGATTATTGTATTAGTGCACTTTCACTGATCAAAATCAAACTAATTCCCACCTAAATTAACCAATTTTACTCATATTCTATACTAATTTCAATGATGGCGCCAAAACTCCGGTTATGTTAAGAATAAAGAAAAGTGTAAACACGGTATAAAGACATCAAAATAAAATGACAATAATTTCACGTTATCTATAGGCATTTTGGTGATTATTAAGTTATCCTGATAAACGTCGATAAATCATAGAGATGTATTTGGTGTGAAAGTGGTTTATCGACAGCCACCGACTAGACACCCTCAGTGACGAGCACCCATTATGCTACGTAATACCATATCAGTGGATTTTTCGGTGGGCAGCAAATTTGAGTGTACATCAAATTTGAGTGGGCAACTAAGTTACAGAATCAGCCCCCTGAAAACCATTAACAAGAGTTGGTACTAATAATAAAAACATAACCAAATTATTTTTAAATAAAAAACTGATACATTTCGCAACACAATTGCGAAATGTATCAGTTATTAAACAATAAAGTGATATATAGTAATAGTAAAGTAAAAAAAGGTATTTCAAAGCAAGGTTTTTATTGAGTCAATATGCTAGACTTGTTGTAAGTACATAATCCTGTGCTTACCCTAACTTTATGGAAGTGGAATTGGCTATATTAGAAAAAAAATTGGGAATTTTTCCGCAGTATTTTCAATAGCGAGATCAAAGAGAGACAAAGAAAAAAATCTGCAAAAATGAGGAAGAGGATCGAAAGAAAGCGTTGTTGTTAATGTGAGAAAGTACAGGCCAAAATGAGATAGGGCATTCATTGTACTATGCCCTCTCTCATTTGAACACCAATACTTTCTTTCAATTCCACTTTCTCAATCTCAGCTTTCAGATTCTCGGATTTTGGATTTGGTTAATTCATCACTTAGCAAAACATTGAGTTAGATGTAAACTTTCTTTATAGAAAGATTAAACACACATAAGTTACGCACATTGATAAAACAAGAAACATTTTTTTATTTATGTGTTGGTTACATTGAATAATACCAGCAATACCAGTGTACTTTTTGTTTCTTTATGATTAAAATAAATTTGTGTAATTTGTTCATTGATGTGTATATTCATTTACAACGTGAATATTTATAAAAAGAGAGTAATTAGAAAGTGAAAATAAAATTTATATCATGTTTTTATGTAATATACGAGCTCGTAACAAACTAATCGCGAGTCCAATGTGCGGATATGGTAAGTGGTAACCATACGTGTGTCACGTTCGTTTAATCCCACATCAAAATCCTACGCGACATAAGTATTTTGCCAACTGATAAACTATCACTCCAACATATATCCTAGAAGTGTTCTATACGATGGCCACTTGTATCCAACACCATTCGCCACATTTTTATCCAGAGTAGAACTAGAGAGAGTATGCCCATATACTAACACTGAATCGACCCAAAACGGGTAATCCTAGCGTAAAATGAAACTGAACACTTTTACTATGAGTAACTTTTAATATAAGTAATTATAGTATTCAAAATGTAAATAAATAATCCCAAATATTATTAACCAAAGTAGAACGAGTAAGTATTTATGTCGAATATTATTCTTTATTGTCGAATGACCGCGTTTGTTAATAAATGAAACTAAATTTTAGTAAACCACAAGAAAAAAACACCTGCCACTAAAAACAATATCTCGCCACTTATCAGGGGATGAAAACGACCAGTTTTAGTGGAAAATTCACTAAGTTGACAACACTAGTCACAACTGTATGGAAAGCAGCGAAATCTGTGGCAGCGATTTCAGCAATTCGCAGAGATAAAATGACATCTGATTGTGACGTCGAAAATCAAAAACTACAGTGATGATCGTATTATGTTATCCATGGTGGTGATTCCTGTCAACTTTGAATCTCGTAGGCACCAGCGGGGCTAGAATGAACACTTTCGTCTCGGCACGATCACGTCGTTTCGCTTGGACGATGCGTCTCCTTTCAAAACGTCAACGTTTCTTAAAAAGCTAGAATAATCAAGACTTCAAGCGATATCGTGCAGACGTTGAACAATGACCGAAATTGATTGGAAAAATTGAAGTTTCTCTCTATGGAAACGACGTAAAAAGTGTCAAAGGCTTGGCGTCAATTTCTTTTTTTAAGCATCTGGCATTAGCCCTAGATTATAGTTATTGTAGCAAAGAGTTTGTAAGAATCCTACTTAAAAAAATCAAAATTTATCAAAAATTGCTTGCCGTTGACGTGTTCCGGTTCGGAGGGTAAGGTAGCTGGTAAGCTTACTTTTGCTCTAGGACTAATATTCCGGTCCCAGGTTGGCAATGCACTATTACCTACCACATTTGGTGTCTCTAGACGGCTTGAATTTCTTACCATCAGGACATTCGTCTGCTTGTTTGCCTTCCAATAGCATAAAAATAAATAAATAAAATAAGTAGCAATTCGTGATACCTACTCAATATTGAGTTATTGCAGAAGATAGAAAACTGGAGGAGCAAAAAAATAACTCGTACATAGTACAAAAAACGTAATGAGAAGAAAGAAAACAAGAAGATAAAAAGAAAACAAAAATGTAATCAAAACGAAATACTTAATAATTTAAAATTACGTGAATAATAAATATGAAACATACGGGAAACGCGACTGACAATATGATTAGTTCTAGAAACGTGGCATACAAGGCGATCGCAGGCAAAACGAACGTTCGTTTCGATTCTAAAACGAATTCGTCTCTCAAATCTTAGTTTTGGGCACGTTATTCTACGAATTTCTAACAATGTCATTCATTCGCTAACGTTTCATGTCGTACTGTCGTCTATCGCCGACGTCACGTTTTGTTTTGCATGGATGTTCTACGTTTTTTGAGTTTGACATTTCAAAAAACATCCATGCAAAACAAAACGTGACGTCGGCGATAGACGATAGTACGTCATGAAACGTTAGCGAATGAATGACATTGTTAGAAATTCGTAGAATAACGTGCCCAAAGCTAAGATTTGAGAGACGAATTCGTTTTGGAAACGAAACGAACGTTCGTTTTGCCTGCGACCGCCTTGTATGCCACGTTTCTAGAACTAACCATATTGTCAGTCGCGTTGCCTGTATGTTTCATATTTATTCTTCACGTAATTTTAAATGATTAAATATTTCGTTTTGATTACATTTTTGTTTATTTTTTTATTTTCTTGTTTTCTTTCTTCTTATTACGTTTTTTGTACTCCAGTTTTCTATCTTCTGCAATATTGAGTATCACGAATTGCTACTTATTTTATTTATTTATTTTTATGATATTGGAAGGCAAACAAGCAGACGAATATCCTGATCGTAAGAAATTCACGCCGTCTAGAGACACCAAAGGTGGTAGGTAATGGTACATTGCAAACCTGGATCCGGAATATTAGTCCTCTTGCAAAAGTAAGTTTACCAGCTACCTTACCCTCCGAACCGGAACACGTCAACGCCAAACAATGTTTGATAAATTTGTTTTTTTTTAATAAGGATACTTACAAACTCTATGCTACAATAACTATAATATAGGGCTAAAGCCAGATGCTTAAAAAAAGAAATTGACGCCAAGCCTTTGACACTTTTTACGTCGTTTCCATAGAGACAAACTTCAATATTTCCAATCAATTTCGGTCAATGTTCGACGTCTACACGACGATCGCAGCGGGGTTAGAATGAACACCGTCGTCTTGACACGAACGTTTCGTTTTGGCCCGCATTGAAAAGTTAAACTCAAAAAACGTAGAACATCTATGCCAAACAAAACGTGACGTCGGCGATAGACAATAGTACGTCATGAAACGTTAGCAAATGAATGACATTGTTAGAAATTCGTAGAATAAT
>NJDC01007735.1:21407-46204 GCA_002245475.1 Calephelis virginiensis
AGTTATGTCCTATAGATACACAATTCTGAGTACCCACCAAATGAGTTCATCATTACAGATGAAATTCACATTTTAGAATGGCCATAACTTTCGTTTCTCGCAACGTAACGTCTCGCAAAAAACGTAGAACATCTATGCCAAACAAAACGTGACGTCGGCGATAGACAATAGTACGTCATGAAACGTTAGCAAATGAATGACATTGTTAGAAATTCGTAGAATAATGTGCCCGAAACTAAGATTTGAAAGACGAATTCGTTTTGTAAACGAAACGAACGTTCGTTTTGCCTGCGATTGCCTTGTATGGCACGTTTCTAGAACTAATCATATTTTTAATCGCGTTTTCCATGTGTTTCATATTTATTATTCACGTAATTGTAATTTATTAAGTATTTCTTTTTGGTTACATTTTTGTTTATTTTTTCTCCTTTTTGTTTTGCTCCTCCAGTTTTCTATCTTCTGCAACATTGAGTAACACGAATTGTTACTATTTTTTTTTATTTTTTTTTATGATATTGGTAGGCAAACAAGCAGACGGATTTCCTGATGGTAAGATATTCACACCGCCTAGAGACACCAAAGATGGTAATAGTGCGTTGCCAAAACTTATGTCATAACTATAGAAGTTATGCTATAGAGATGGGTAATATATGTATAACTTCACAGAGAATAAGTCACTCTGATCCGCTGATTAAAGTGACTGCTGTGTTCTGTCAACAAGGAACTACATTCCAACAGTAACATAGATATGCCGTTCCAAAACGCTCCGCGTTCATTATCACTCAAACAAGTCCACGAGTAGCACGACGCGTGGTAGACTATGTTCCGCGCGTGTTGGCGATACGTCACGTTTAACGTCGCTCGCGTGAATTGTCATCTAGGTATATATATTTATATTATTAATATCAACATTGATTTAAATAAGACAGTCCTATACCTTTAAAAGTTTGAAGGCTATTTTGAATTATCACAAACACTCTCTCTTAATTAATTTAAAACACATTAAATAAAAAATAGAATCAAAATAATTAACATATTTTTATTTTAGCACTTCCCTGTGCTTGGGATAAATTCCTATAAATTTCTTGAATCCTCAGTAGCTCAATTGGTTAGAGCATTCATCGGCTTGAGACGAAAGGTTACAGGTTCAAATCCTGTCGGGGGCAAATTTTTTTCTTTCTTTAAAATATATACAAAATCATTAAGATAATGAGAATCTCCTTCTTTATTAAAACTTTCTTGAAAATACCGATAAATGACATGTTGTTACTTGAAAAACGAGTGTGATTTTTGAATCGTGTGCGTAATTGGCATCGGAGTGACAACTGTTACGATAACTACCTACATGTAAGGAATTTATAATCTAGGTAAAATATTGTATTGTGCTATAAGTGATCGACGTGACAAAGTCATGATTATTTTTTCACGTTAGCTAAGATCAGCATAAATTATGTAAAACGAGTCTAGCTTCTTGTCTCAATCAAAATCTTGCTTTGAAAAAGCTCATTTTACTATCCTACTAGTCTATACCACTTCATTATCAAAAAAAAAAATGAGCCGTCATAGGACGCCTGGCAGATGTGAAACATCAAAATTATTTTGTAAAAGTTATATGCAGAAAAGAACAAAATATTGTGATAGGAACTAAATATGTTAACGTGCGGCTATAAATGTTTCACATCAATAACTAATACATTTCTTAACACAAATATTCAGTGGAAAATTTTAGTGGTTTGAATGTAGGATCATCTTTTGTTAGTTGTTTTCTGGTGGTTTAAGACATTTATCTGGTGGAAAACCAGTTTATCTGTTGGCAGCACTGAAGTTGACAGTTAACATTAAAATTTCATTTCGATGAAATTTGACAATAGCAAATGTCAAAATTACAAAAATTGGGAAAATAAAGTTACAACTTTTAATTTTTATTTCTGTTATTTCAGTACCTATTCAGTTAGTAGATTTAGTTTCAGTGTACATTGGTCGATCGTCGCATGATACATTAGTAATATTAATTGCTGTAATACTATAATCTCACATTATAAAAGTTTTGATTTTGTTGTAACTAAATTTCGTAATTTAAAGTCTTCTTTTATTATTAAATTCATATAAAATGACACAAGCACGTTTTTTTTCTTGTATTCCTCTACCCATAGAACATAAATCACTTGTTTCGGTGATAGAAAAGGCTAAAGATTGGGCACTTATGCACGGAGTAGGAATGCGGGATAAAAAACACTTTACTAAAGATTCGATACAGGTATTTATCATTATTTTATATTAGTACAAGAAGTTTTTAATGGTATTTCAACTTTTCCGAGTTTTTTAAAGTTTTTGTCGGTTCAGAAACTACTTGGAGATTTGATTACTTAAGTCAAAGTTAGTCTTAGCAATCAAAATTCACTGTAGTTATAGACAAATGGAAATTGTTCTTTTTAAAAATTTGGCATTGTGGAAATTCTTAACATACGTATTCTTCAAATATATTGTTATTGAAGCAATTGTTTAAATACTATAAACAAGCCATGAGCTGTGCCTTTATCTGCTGCATTACTGTTGCTGTATTGAATTTGATGAAACTTTGATTTTGTTAACATGTAAGCTACAGAAAACCTATCAAATAGAAGTTCCTGGTAATAAATACAGATCACCTATATACCCCAAATATGTAATTACTTTATCAAAATGGGCAATGGTATTTCTACAAATCAGATCAGTCTTTCGAAGTTAATTGATGACAAATAAACAAGTTTACAGAAAGCATTTGTTCCACTTTCATAGTTATGTCTAGGTGGTTTTTAAAAAAGTATGCATTTCTGCTTTTTTGTTTAATAGTTTAGTGACAAGCATACAGTGCTTATGATGATCTATTTAACTACTGCTTACTTTCAAGCTGCAGTGCAGATAGTCTATTCTAGTCAGTGGACCCGGACCAGCATGGGGAGAAGTAGTTGGTATTGTAACGCTGGGTTATTATGCTACTAGTCTATTTTACTCTAATTAGAAGATTACCAAAACACATTTTTTTAAAAAGAGAAGAAAAAACTACATAGCAAGCTATATTCTTTGTAATGTCAAATATTTGTTGTTTTATTCGAATTTTATTACTGAAGTATTGCTGTTCGAGTTAAAAAGAGAATCTGGGGTGGTCTTGCTGATTATTCGTTCCAGGAACAATATTCTGATCACGTTTTAGAGTCAGATTATTATGTATAAATTTGGACAATCTATAAAAATGCTAAGTGTGTCTTCACCCCAAGTGCCTTCGGACAATTTGGATTTTGGCTTGCAAGTGAAATATCACAGGGATATGTTATAATTGATTTGAAGTGTTTCTTCATTTAAAAATATGAACATAGATGTAGTGTTTTTAAACAGTTTTATTTGTTATTTCAGTATGACTTTTCTTTCTATCTTCTTTTCAGATTGCTCCATTTGTTCTGCTGCCATCTCCTTTTCCCCGCACAGAGTTCACAAAAGCAGTAGATCTACAACCAGTTTTAAATGAACTTATGCACAAGGTACATATTTTTTACACAAAACGTTTTTATGTGGAAACATGAAAAAATTCAATACTTGAACTAAAGGTTTACAAAATAGGGATTTGAAAAGAAAGTGTTACTTATAATGCTATTAAAATACTGCTTTATTATTAAATATAATATACTTTAATTCAAATATGCTATGCTAATCATACTTCGTGTTTTAAACTTAATGATTATATCAAATTATAGCTTAATCAGTGGGTAGCTTGATTAAAATTCAGTTCCAACATGCATTGTAAAAAAACTATAATTTTATCTGTTTTGCAGCTTTAAATTATGATTATACTATTTTTTCTTTATCAGTAAATTAAGTATAAGTGAATTAAGTAAACCTGTCAAAGAGTATTACCTTCCCCCATATTCATGGGGGTACATTAATATATTTAAAAAGAAATATTGAAATCCCATGTGACAAATTTTGTCTGTCAATGCAAATATGGATTATGTAGGTACTCATTACCTACAGCGACCAGGGTTGACATTCCACAATCAAATTGCTCGCGTTTTATCACAGGGTGGTGTCAAGAGTTATGAATGTGGAGGAAGCTAAGTAGTATCTAAGAATGATGCTTGTGTTGACACTCAACCTCCTTCTAAGGGTCTTTTTTTATGATGTTGGAAGGCAAAAAACCAGACGGATTTACTGATGATAAGAAATTTACGCTGCCTAGAGACACCAAAGGTGGTAATGGTGCGCTGCCAACCTGAGGCCGGGATATTGGGCCTTGAGCAAAAGTAAGTGTACCGGCTACCTTACCGTCCAAATCGGAACACATGATGTTATGGCAGCAGGAATAGGTAAGGCGATGGTACCAATCCGGGTGAGTCGCTGCAAAACTCTACCACCAAGTAAGATGTCACGGTATTAGTGACGGTATGCCTATGCTCACCTTTTACGTGCTGCCTGGCAGGATGACAGATAGTCTATTCTGACAAGGAGCCCGGACGAACACGGGAAAAAACTTGGTGTGATATCTTCACATGTATATGTATATGTGTAATCTACCAAATTGATTGTGTTGTAATTTGGATTTTGAGTACTGGGTGAGGAACGTAATAGGCTACTCTTTAATCTCTATTTTAGAGATACCTGTGGATAAAAGATAAAATATAAACTTGGTTAAAATTCTGAAATGCATAATATGATTTTGTTTATTATATTTTTTTGACAGGATATGGTTTACACACTGTCTCAGAAATTTTATATAGTCATGTGTTTTGTTAATATTGGCCAATAGGTTATATTCTCGCCTAACTTTTGTAACTAGCCTTGAGATTCGGTTTTGATTCTTGTCAGAGACAGGCATTTGTTAGATGAATGTCTGCCTGATCATTGAATTTATACTGGTATTTGTATGAGTATTTCTATTTTTTAGTATCTTTGTCCTTAAGCATTAACACAAGTCATGAAGAAATTGGTGTATTGTGTAATTCCTCGTTGCCGCCAAATCTCATTAAATTAGCTTGAGTTATGACGCCACCGCTGTACTCAAAACCCAGACATGACTTATGATTAATTTTGAACAATTTAAACCCGATTTCGTTAAGTCTGGTAACTTGATGTAAATTTTAACTTGACAAATGGCAACAGCTAACGCTAGTGCCAAAAAGTAAAGAAAGAAGAAACTGGTCTTATCTTTGTAATTACATAGATACCAGTCATAGTTTCGTCAATAAATCATAATTTAACACTCCAGCACACAGATGCTCTGTGTCTGTATATACAGAGTGTTCCATACATGGTGTCATAGTGTTGGGAGTCATTGGCCAGAAGCATGCACGTCGCGATCCCTGTCACTCCATTGGACTGCAATTAAGGCCCGAAAAAGTACCGCAGAGCGGGTTAGGGCGTTCCCTGGAGGCGACGCGTACCGATCCGCCCTCGTCGGTACGAAAAGGGGCAGATGCGGCGATGGGGGCGGCCACCCATCACGCCAAGCCCGTACAAGTGAATCGAAGAGTGGAGAGTGTCAAATAGGCACGTGGAATGTGAGAGGGGGAATGGAAGCGAAGATGAATGAATTAATTGATGTAATGGATGAGAGATACCTTGATTTACTGTATGTTACGGAGACTAAGCGAAAGGGTAGTGATACTTTTAATCTCCCCGTAGGCAGGTTGGCTCTCTGGTCTGGTGTGTCACAGACCGATCACGTCAGCGCTGGGGTAGGCATCATTTTATCGTCTCGCTTAGCCTCAGGTCTGACGGAGTATGGTTGGGTTGGTCCGAGACTGCTCTGGGTCCGTATTAAGCTGGGAGTCACGCGAGTTTTTATGGTATCAGCCTATGCTCCGGTCATTTCGTCGTCGACTCATGACCTGGAAAAGTTTTGGGATTCTGGGATGTTCTGGATATGGTTGAAGGAAATGAAAAAGTGATTATGTGTGGTGACCTGAATGTTTAGGTGGGGACACGACGGGACGGTTACGAGACCGTTCTTGGACCCTATGTTGACAAGAGGGTGAATGATCCTGGTAAGCATATTGTGGATTTATGTGTGGTAAGAAATCTTCTTGTGTCTAACACAATGTTTCAGCATAAGGACATACATACTTATACATGGAGAAGGAATGATCAAATGAGTATGATAGATTTTATTTTGGTTAATAGTCGCCTCTAAAAGTGTTTAATGGACACGACAGCCTTCTGAGGCCCAACTCTTAACACGGACCACTGCTTGGTTACTAGCCGGTTTAGGGGTCTGTTTAAGAAGTGGAGGCACTGGCGAGTACGTGTTCCGTTTGGAGGGCTTGAAAGGATTAAGAGTGAAAAGTTGCAAGGCCCGAGTGTAGAAAGCATGTATGCGAGTCAAGTCCAAGACAGGCTGAATAGTGTGTGCCTACCGGACCTAGACGTGGATGACTGTTGGAATGTTTTGAAAGATAGCATGGTTGATGGGTGTGGGAGTGCAAAGATGCACAAGTCGATGAATGGCGACGCATGGTGGAATGAGGAGGTAAAAGCCTCCGTTGAAAGAAAGAAGAAAGCTTGGCTAGACTATGCTAGACTATGTAGCATGTTTGCAGTCGAATGACAGTATGAAAGATTTGAAGAAAGAAATGTACCGTTGTTGCAAGAAAATTACCAAACACTTAGTAAAATAGAAAGTATGACACTAGGAGAGAGGTTGGCTAACAACTTTGAGATGAACACCAATCTCTTTCGGAGGGAGGTGAAGAAGTCTGGGAGTTGTTCGTCTGCCTCCAGAATGAATAGAATTAAGTCTAAGAGTGGTGATATTCTTGCAAGCACGCATGACGTGTTAAATCGGTGGAGTGAATTTTATGGAGATATGCATGAATGTGCCCAAGATGTTGCCGCTGGGTCCGAGTACTCAAATGACTCTGAAATAGCGGAGGCATCTGACGGCATTATGATTGAAGAAGTTGAATGGGCGATAAGAAGTATGAAATATGGTAAGGCTGCGGGAGTAGATATGGTAACAGTTGAGATGATCAAACTTGGTGGTCCTGCCGTCCGGAACTCTTTCTTTGTTCTTTGTAACAAATGTTGGGAGACCGGCAGAGTAGTTGAAGACTGGCGACGAGCGGTCATCGTGCCCTTGTATTAAGGCAAGGGTTCACACATGGACTGTACAAGTTACAGGGCGACTAGTTTGATCAGTTTAGCATCAAAAGTGTATGGAAAAATAGTTGAAAGGAGGAGGATGCAAGGGATGTCCCATGGAACATTGTGGTAGGCTCAAGGCGGTTTTAGCTCTGGAAAAGGATGGACGGATCAAGTGTTTTCGCTCTGCAATATTGTAGAGAAGCACCTGGCTGTGGGTCAGAGGGTTTTCTTGGGTTTTGTGGATCTCGAAAAAGCGTTTGATAGAGTTTTACATAAGGTACTTTGGGACATTTTGCCAGATTATGGGATGGGTGGGTCCTCGCTGCGTACTGTGCAGCCTATGTATTTAGATTGTAAAGCATGTATGCGGGTTGACGGCAACATATCGCCTTGGTTTGATGTCAACATTGGCGATAAGCAGGGCTGTGTGTTGTCGGCACGCTTGTTTAATTTGTATTTGGACAAATGTCTTTAAAGGTTGTGACCGCCTCGTTGGTCGAGTGCCTAACGTAAACGCCTAACTACGCCGAATAACCGCGAGGCTAGGGTTCAATTCCCGACGGGGGCAGGCATTTGTGTGATGAACATTTAGATGTCTGCATTTTTCGGGTCAGGGTGTTTATTAAATTTATTCTAGTATCTATTTAATTATTTCTATGTATTAGAATCGTTGACTAACACCCATAACACAAGCATTTAATTTGCTTACTTTGGGGTTAGACTCAATTGGTGTAACTTGTCCAGAGATATTTATTTATTAAGGTTAAGATAATTGAATGTGGGAATGCGTATGGGTGACCAAGTGGTGAACTGCCTGCTTTATGCAGATGATGCTGTACTTTTGGGTTCTACATCATCTGAGCTGCAAACACTGGTCACAGTTATGGAAGGAGATTGTAAAGAAAGTTGCTTACATTTAAATGCGATGCAAAACCAAAATAATGGTATTTGAAAGAGACCTAGCCAGAACGGATGTAAAAGTTTTGGTTGATGATGTAGTGCTGGAACAAGTGAATGAAATTGTATATCTTGGTTATGCTTTTAGCAGGGATGGAAGGTACACCGCGGATGTAGATAGGAGAGTGAGTGCAGGGAATAGTAGAAGGATCGTTGGGTAAGCTATTCCAAAGCGAGGTTTTGAGTCAAAAACTAGACACTGCATAATTCTGTTATGCAACGCGAAATTTGCGTAAATGCTTATCCCAACGTTATTGTGTGGAAGCGAGAGTTGGGTATATCAGAAAGAAGCATGAAAGTAGGATAAATGCGGTTGAAATGAGAGCACTACGGAAAATCTGTGGTGTAACGCTAGCTGACCGTATTCGTAACAGTGAGATCCGAGAAAGAGTGGGATTGAAAGAAAGTGTTGGTGTTAAAATGCGAAAGGGCATGCTCCGCTGGTTCGGTCACGTGGAAAGAATGACAAAGCAGATATACAATGCGAATGTGGATGGATGTAGGTACCCGGGGAGACCAAGGCTGACATTTCATGATCAGATCAATTGGATATTATCCGAGGGTGGTGTCAAGAGTCTCCGAAATTGGCGTGTTTGTATGAAAAGAGTAATGAATGCGAAGGAAGCAAGACAGGTTTGTCAGGATCGTGAGGTCTGGCACTCGACAGGTACTCTCTGCCTTGCCGTAAGGGACTTAGCGTGAAGATATGTACGTGTAGTTTAAACGAGGCTTAAGGGCGGGATATACCGCTAAAACGGTAGTTTTGTATTTATTAAATAAACGGATACCACATGTCAGCGTGATAAGCAACTTATGAAATTGGAGTTTTGTCGTCTTCATCTGAAGGGCTTATCGCATTACGGGTCCAGCCCTTGTTAGCCAGCGCAATGCTAACCAAAGCAAAAATTTACTCTAACAATGTTATTGGCAAGTGTTAAGTGGACTAGTGTCTGTGATGTTTATCACAGTTTTCTCATATCTGGCCAGACTGTTGCGGAAACTGTCTGTTGTCAGCAAACCGCGATGCAAAGCTTTAGTTGCAATGTCTAAGACATCCATCTCACTCCCTAAACTTTGCTCAAACAGATTACCATTTTTTTCGAAATTTGGGTAACTTCTTGCAAGGTAAAAAACTCAACTTCGATGGTGCAGTCCAAACCGCCTTCAAAAATTTTATTGGTTCCCGTCCAAATAGTTTTTATAGTAAAGGGATCAATCAATTACCAATGAGATTTATGCTTTGATTAAATGAATGTATTATAAAAAAATTGTGAACACATCCCCATACAAAACTCCAATTTCATACGTAAGGATATGGATTTCATATAATTTGCTTTTGGATTCCATCGATTTGTGTGATATCTCCAGGTATATTTATATAGTTGTAGTTCAGAATTTACATTACATTTAATTTAAACATTTTTAAGTGCTCGAAACTCAAAATGTGTTTTTGAATTTTGTTTTTTACCAAAACAGCATTGCTCGGGATTAGATCCTTGAAAGTGTCTAGTTGGCCACCTTTCACATTATAAGTAATTCCTTGGTGTAATCGTGGGTGCCGGTTGTATCTATGCCTAGCTCTTCAGAGATGCGGGCGTTGAGGTACTTACATATTAATTTTAACTCTGTAATAAATTAAATTATAATTTTAGGTAGCTCATGACGATGAATTTCTAGAAAATACACTACAAAATGCTCTGCAAGTTGATGAATTTACGGCGAGCCTGTACAATATATGGATGAAGGTGCGGGATGAGGGAATCACACAGGTATAATGATTTACCATTTCTTTTAATTTATTTGTGCATTTAAATTCAATGGTTACGTGGTTATAGGTGCAACATAGATTCATATGATTAAAAAAAACTCACAAATGTTTGACACAGATGTGTGCTTAAAACAGTTGTGAGTTGGGGTCATATACAACTTGACATGTACGTGGGTCGAAGGGGTCCTCTATATGTTGTGATACCTTGAGAACCCGTCTTGGTTTTTTATGTCTTTCAAAAATAATAGCTGATGTGCCATTTCTGAGATCATTTTGATAACTCGTGTTTTTGACTTGAGAAAAGAGGAGGTCCTGCTAAAAAGGTGATATTAATGTGTTCAGGTTTTTATAAACAAAAACATTTTGAGCTGTTAATACAGTTGGTTTTACAGCTGAACTTGACTATTTTGAACCAATACCATTTGTCAATAGCTAGAAAGTTATGTAAGTAATTAGTTTTTTCCCCAGATTATTTTGTCTAGGTAGAAAACTCGAACGAGTTTTCAGTTTAAATGCAAAACTAAACCATACATTGTTGTAAACTCTGTACTACGTTAAATGTTACAATGAAACAGCACATTTTTATTTGGCTAAATCTAATTCAGTCAGTTTAAGTGGTAATCTTGCAACAGTTACGACTTTTACCATTGATTTACTTATTCCTGCCACTATAATGTTATTTCTGTTCTGTGGCCGTTCAGAGAATGCGTTCCTGACACCTATCAGTTAGTCACGACTAGTGATGGGCACAACATAACACTGAGTTCGTTAACGTTCCTCCAAAATGAACCGCCGCTTTATTTTTGAGATTATTTTCGTTTTAAATTGGCGGAATCATTTAAAATTTATATTTTAGTTATTTAAGTGTAAACCAAATAAGGGTAATATTAATGTAATAAAACTCTTTTATTTATTTATTGTTACAAAGTTACAATCTGTATTTCTATGCAATAAAGTACATCGAATTGAATATGTTTACAGAATATTAATCAGAATCCGATTCGCTTGAGGAGGTTAGTGTCTTCATCATCATCTTCGCCTACATGTATTATCAATAACAGAATCAATCCTGATATCTCGGTGAAAATGTTCCACAATTAGATTTTTAGTCTTCTCAACAACCTTTGCCCAGTCATCTCTTGTGACTTTCCCGCAGGCTTCTTTTAATAGGGTCATCATCTTTTTCGTGCTGAATGGCGGGGAAATATTGTGGCGGGCGGCGTTACCTTTTATTTGAGCCCAGATTAGCTCAATCGCGTTATATTGGCAATGATACAGTGGAATTCTTAGAACGCGATGACCGTACTCCAGAGCCAGTTCATCGATTTCGTATCGCACATTTGCGGCTTTATTTTCTTTAATAACTCATTTAATTAGCTCTGCTTTTAGCATCTGCATATTTGCGTCAATGCATTTTGCTTGTAAACAAGCCACCATTTCTTCTTTTTTATTAGCTTGGGTAGGTGGTTTCTGTATCTGACCGAGTGATAGCAGGCATTATCCATGAATATTACAGAAGGCTCTGGTTTCTGGCGTTCTGGAACCACTCTTTAAATGTAGTGTCATTCATTTCCTCGTGGTAGTCATTTGTGGTTTTTGATTGAAATGGCAGTAACGCGTTCTCCACAAAGCCGAATTTTGCAGAACCTACGTGGCATATTATCAGACGGGCCCCCTTACCCATTGGTACTTTCGACGTCGACGCTTGTGTATCATCCGTCCAAGAACGGGAAACTGAGCTAAACCTTTCTTGATTAATATTTGTTATCGTTCGTTTGCTATCTCCAAGCGCCTGAGAGACTCGTTCTTGTACTTGTTCGACAGGTACCAGGGGTCCGCCATTTTGCCGCTCCCGCTCAAAGAAATCTTGCAGCTTGATGATTAACTCACAGGCTCCACTTTTCAATGTTTGTCCACGTTTAGGCATTATTATGCACCAAAAGTCACAAAAACACAATCGAAGTCCGATTTAGCTCCGATGTCAGTTTGAAAAGCAGAAACAGTCCATTAAACGAAAGCCGGGTAATCAAATAAAAACAGATGGAAAACACTTGAAGAACGTGATCTATGTGCACGGAACCACAACAGACGACTGTTTTAGCGTCACAAAATGGCGGCCCATAACGCCATTTGGGGTAAGAAATTAACGCCGCCTAGAGATACCAAAGATGGTAATGGTGCGTTGCCAACCTGAGGTCAGTATGTTAGGCCTCGAGCAAAAGTAAGTTTACCGGTTACCTTACCTTCCAAACCGGAACACGTCATGACGTTATGGCGGCAGGAATAGGTAAGGCGGTGGTACCAATCCGGGCGAGTCACTGCGAAACTCTACCACCTAGTCAGATGTCACGGTGTTAGTGATGATAAGCCACGGTGTAAGTGTTGGTCGTAGTTTTATTTTTATATTTAATGAAAGTTATCTTATTGTCCATTTTTTTCAAATTCTTAAAAAGAAAAACAAAACGTATTATTTTATAAAGTATAACTGTATATTCGCCTCTGTGGTCTAGGGGTCCGGGTGTTGGACTTGACTGCACGAGGTCCTGGGTTCGAATCCCGGTTCGACCAACACAAAGAAAATTGGATTTTTCCAATTTTCTAATAAAAAAAATGTTGGTCGGGATTGGAAATGTGCCCGGTTGGCGATAGGCTTGCCACCTATTACATTGTGGGACTTAGTGTCGTGTGTGCCTCGGTTGTACCTCTGCCTACCTTTTCGGGGATATGGGCGTGAAGATACTTACTTATAACTGTATAAGAACAGATTACGATACTATTAATATTGCCTGTTATTATTAGCACAGCACTACAAATATAAAGCGCCGATGTAACCTTGTAATAGCGCAGTTTAGATTTAGAAAAATATTGTTTACAAAGTTGTTTGGCACAATATTATAACATTTATTGATATAATAATGTTGTTTTAATGCTTAGCAATTGTTAAAACGGTAAACACTAAACAACCAGCAATAATATTTTTATCGTAACTGCAACGCCATTACAAAGTTACGTCGTCAGTTCAATCGCGACGTGTCAGGAACGCATTCTCTGAACGGCCGAAATATACTGATTTTAATGTATCCTGTAAACATTGGGTATGTTTACATGATACATTAACAGATTCCTACTATTCAGTTCAAAATAATAAAAAAAATATCATCTTGATATTTACAGATTCTTTTTTCAACGATATGAGTAGGTAGCGGTTGAAAAGAAACATATATCAGTATCAAGTTTTATGTGCTCAAAAAATATGTACAAAACCGATACCGAAAAAAAAATTTAAACCGACTCCTGGAAAATCTTGCTAGAAAATAAAGTTTCATTTTTTGAATAATATGGTTAGATAAATTGATATTGAGGATATCAGTGACAGTAAAATTTTTGACATATGAATTTGCTGCGTGGTGGTACAGTTGACAGCGCGTATAGCGTACCAAGGACATAATCATAAAGATTATGGTCTATTAGTTCAGGTCAAACTTTTTTTTGATTTTGTGTAGGTTTATGTAATTTATGAATAAAATCGCACGATGAAAAGGCAACTCTTAAATAAAATTTGCAATTGCGTAGCAGTTGAGTTCATGTGTTTTGAAGTAACTGTAAATCCGGAAACAGCAGCACGATCCAGTTACAGTTCAAAGTCTGATCTACCGTCCATATCATTAATTTTAACCTTTCGCTTTGCTGTATCAAAAGTAACCTCTCAATAAAGAAGCGCTGAAAGTGTCAAATGACCGATTGATTATTTTCGGAAATTATTGGAAAAAGACTAAATATTTCCGCGTTACGGTATTGAATAGAAAATTAACACGGCATCATACTTAAAGTTACACATAATTACGCTTAGTAAATTTGCAAAAACCGACTCCAACTATATCATTGTTTCCACGTCGCGATATGATATATCTTTTTTCGAAAAATAGCAAATGTTTCTGAAATAGTCCCACGTCAATTTTATTTGAATAGTAGTTTTTGAGTTAATATTGTTATTAAATATAACTCAAAAACCACTAGTCGTATCATGATAAAACTCAAAGACCACCTCGGAATCATAACCTATCGTTCTAAAAAAGAACTATCAAAATCGGTTGACTTTTGGCCGAGTACAAACAAAAACAAGCAGTCGAATTGAGTCCCTATTTTTGGAGTCAGTTTAAAAGATAATCTTTATTATTGTTTTCGAAAGCGCAAGAACGTCATGCTCTAATAATCGATCTTTTGCTTCTTATATCTTATTGTACACTACGTTTGAAGCTGACTCTCGACGAATAAATAGAGAGCTAAAGAGGAATTTTTCTAAATAAAGACACAAACTCGAAAAAAAATGAGGCTACAGTTTCCATTTCTTTCATACACTGTATCGAAACGCTAACGAAGAAAGCGTGAATGTTCCATTTCATTATTCATCATCTAAGACCGCTGATCCAATCTCCATATTTTTCACTGAAAGCCAGGTTTGGTTTAGTTATTCGGGAGCTGTTATGGGCTCCTACTGTGCTTTTAATTGTCAATCTCATATTCTCAAGAGAACTGCATGTTGTGTCAACCAACTTAAACCGTGCGTTTCTCTTTTCTTAGTTTAGATTCTAGTCAGCAAATATCTTGTTACTAGACATCACTAAACTGTTACTGTTTAATTAACTGTTTAATATGTGTAATACTTTAGCAATTTCATCGTATATTGCAATTTCGCGTTTTTTGGTAGGGTAACCTCTAATAACATCGATAAAATAAAAAGCCCATGTTTGTCTGGCGTAGCCAATATCACTAGGCATGCTGCGTTCGGACATTATGCTGGAGTCGCGATGTCGTCACACGGAGAACCAATGTGCAAAGCATGCGCCTTATTGTTCATGGAAACAAGTGGAGATCAACAGTATTGCCTCCGGATTCGGCCATCTAGGGCCAGTGTCGCGGGATATTCAAAGGTAGAATACCTTTTAGAGGAAGTTTTGTCAAATATTTGTATTGAGTCACAACTATACGTTTTGGCGAGTTTGCTCATTTCTTACCGAAATGGTGGAAGCGGTGGGCATTTTTGTTTTCATTTTGTCCTAGTATATATTTTAATATTAAATTTTACTGCACATAAATAATATTTAAAAAAAGGAAACAAAATAGTGGGCGAGCTTATAAAAAAAGTTTCCGAAACCCGAAAATTGACTTTATAAATATACATAGCTATATTATCTTTAGGCAATTGTGAAAATAAATATAAATGTAGTATGTTAATTCGCTAATAATATGGAAAAATAGAAAATAAAAACAAAATGAACTAATTGCCTACTTCCGCACTTGCTAACGATTTAGTGATGATGCGGAAATAAAATTAAAATAAATTTTAAAATAATTTATTATTATCACTCGCCCATCGCTCGAATTTCGGTCTGATTTGAGACTTGGCTAAAATGGATTAACCACCAAGAATCAAATGGGAGAGGTTTTGATTTTGTACATTAACTTGTAATATCCCAGAAATCCCACACATATGTAACTAAGATTCTAAAAATTCCAACGCAAGCAACCAACGAATCAGATATTTGTAATATAGTAGATTTACAATTGGCCAGACTATTTGACATCGTTAATATTTGCTTTCAGTTATAGCGATTTCTTTTTCAAAAATGAGTGAACAAAAAATAGCCTTGGTCATGTCAAATGAAAAAAAAAACGAGCACATCGGAATACATTTTACTTATCTTGTAAAACATATAACTGTACAATCAAATTTGTGTTTTTATGTCACAGTTTAAAAAATGCGGAACACGTGATATATGCTTCCATTTGATATGATTAAAAATGTTTTTTGCTTAAATTTCTTTAAGAGAAAACTTCAAAAAATAAATGAATACATTTAGTTAAGTATATAGAATGCTTTGCAAATATAGTGAGTAGTTATAATTTGTATAGTCAATATCTTGTCAGTAAATCTTGTATATAGTAAGTTTTGTTTGAAATAATTGTAAATTGTTATTCCCATGCAAAAATATTAGCATGTGTAGATTAGCACCTACTATTTTCATTATGCAAATAATTAGAAAAAAACGCTTTTGCTGATATAATACTACTTTAGGCGAACTTTCTTTTTTGCTTGACTGCTCTTCGTCCTTTTTTATTTTTCTACTTTCATCAAACTGTTTTAATTTATTTTTGCTAAAAGCATGATATGTCCAAGTTCATAGTTATTTTGTAGACAGATTATTTAAAAAAAGAAAATTGAACATAATAATTAAAACTATTATTTTAGTACATTTTTTTTTATTTCTTGCCCTATCATTTATTTCATTAGCACAAACTAATTCTCATGTTCCCTTACACAGTAAACAAGTACATATGACAAGCAGACAAAAATCCAAATTTTTTGAAACTTATTTTTTTATAATCTACTGATACCGTAGTTACTTTGTTCTTATATTATTGATGCAGCAATATTTTTTCAAGACTAAAGATACTCATTTTCGTTTGTAGATTATTTGGACACACTTATTTTTTATTTAAGATTTACACTTATAAATTTCTTAATTTTTTTGTACATTTTTTGTTTATTTTCATCACTAAATAAACTACTAATATTAACAAAGTCTAACGATTGAGTAATTTTGTTTTTTTTTTGTTGTTGTTGATTGCGTCCAATTTCTTTGTTCTTTTTCAATGGTGTTTCAATGGTGACTCATGATACTAATATTTTATTGTTTTTTTTTGTTCCTTTTGGACGGCGTATTCAAGGTGCTATTACACTGTTAACCATTTAAAGCGGGCAGGTATCCATGGTAAGATCGCATTGTTAGACTGATCTGACCACGTCCACTCTTTTGTGTCCTTGGTCAGACTTACGTAATCTGACTACGGACATATGGTAAAAATTGTATCCATGATCAGACTGTGATGTTATAATATAAAATTCTTCTTCTTCCATACAATATGAAATCATGTACTTAATATAAACTAAGTGCGTTGCAGCTGTAACCGAACAACCAGTTATCCGATCTATACGCATTCAAATTGCAATTCACGATAAAAACTACACATTTAGACACAGCTAAGATGTCAATAATATTCGCACTTCCTAGATTAATGGGTAGCCATAAATATTGGATTGACCTGTTCCAGATTGATTGGTGTGCAAGAAGAATTTGGAAATAGTAATTTGGAATGACATCTCTCAAAAATAATGCCATCTTAGAATAAAAAGTAATGGAGCCCGTGTTGGTCCAGGCTCCTTTGTAGAACAGACTATCTGCCTTCCTGTGCCAGGCAGTTCGTAAAAGGCGAGCATAGGCTTGCCGTCACTAGCACCGTGACATCTGACTAGGTGGTAGAGTTTCGCAGCGACTCACCTGGATTGGTACCACCGCCTTACCTATTCCCGCCGCCATAACGTCATGACGTGTTCGGAGGGTAAGGAAGCCGGTAAACTTACTTTTGCTCGAGGCCTAACATCCCGGCTTCTGGTTGGTAACGCACCATTACCACCTTTGGTGTTTCTAAGCGGCGAGAGTTTCTTATCATCAGGAAATCCGTCTGCTTGTTTGCCTTCCAATGTCATAAAAAAAATCATTGTTATATTGTGGTCCGTAGGGTAGGCCTAATTTTGTTGTTGCAACTGGTGGAATTCCATTGTAAACACTTTTTAAGGTAAACGCTTGTACTTTTCCACTGCACTTTTTATGTTATACTATAGCCAACCGGTTTCACTGTTGACAGCACCATCAGAGTTTTATAATTAAAGATAAATAAGTCTGTTTTATTTTGACGTTCAGTATTTGGTTGTAAGTTACTGACGGTACGTAAATAAAAAACAAACCACAACGAAGTTATACCATAGCAAGATTTTCCCCCAAAAATAGGGATTCCTGTTTTTTACACCTCTGATTAAAATGTATAATTATATTAAAAAATAAAATTAATAAAAATTATATGTCAACTTGTGGGAAAAACAAATAAGAAAAAAAATGATACATACATACATACATATCTTCACGCCAAGTCCCTTACGGGGTAGGCAGAGAGTATCGAGTGCCAGACCTCACGATCCTGACAAACCTGTCTTGCTTCCTTCACATTCATAACCCTTTTCATACAAACACGCCGGTTTCGGAGACTCTTGACACCACCCTCGGATAATATCCGATTGATCTGATCGTGAAATGTCAGCCTTGGTCTCCCCGGGTACCTACATCCATCCACATTCGCATTGTATATCTGCTTTGTCAATCTTTCATCTGTCATTCTTTCCACATGACCGAACCAGCGGAGCATGCCCTTTCGCATTTTAACACCAACACTTTCTTTCAATCCCACTCTTTCTCGGATCTCACTGTTACGAATGCGGTCAGCGAGCGTTACACCACAGATTTTCCGTAGTGCTCTCATTTCGACCGCATTTATCCTACTTTCATGCTCTTTCTGACATACCCAACTCTCGCTTCCATACAGTAACGTTGGAATAAGCACAGTATTATGCAAAGCGAGTCTAGCTTTTTGACTTAAAACCTCGCTTTGGAATAGCTTACCCAACGCTCCATGATCAACGCAAAAAAAAATGATGTCGAACGGTATAAAATGTCAGAATATTTACTATTAAATTAAATTATTAAAATACAATCAAAAAATAAATAATAATATGAAATTAAAATTAAACATGAACACATGTCTAAATCTAAATCATTAAAAAAATTAATGCTACCTTAAACATTTAAAAATTTAAGTTGAGTAGAGGGGAGATAATCAAGTCAAGGCAGGTCTTTTAATAAAGTTCTTGATCGTTTAATAAAGTTGGGCTATTTTTAAGTTTATTTATTTCTAGCGCTTCTGGAAAATTAAGTTTCCTTACGTTGCTTGTTACAAAAATAAAATAATTCAAAGTTACTTGTTGTATGTCAAAAGTAGGACCCAATAAATGCCTAGCAAAGGCAGAATCCCTTTTCTCCAACCGCCAGCTTCTAAGATGCTTCCATAACCTTATTAAAAATGTTCGTCCTCTCTGTTCTACGTATATATCAGCACTTATTTATCTTTAGTTATAAAGCCCTGATGATGCTGTGAATGGTAAAACCTGTTAGCTATAGGGTAACTTAAAGGGTAAACTACAGTGTATAGTGGAAACGTACAAGAGTTTACCTTAAAACAGTGTGTATAGGATTAACATCCTGTGCTCAGTACAGTGACGCACTTATGGTATTTGTGGTGTTTAAATCACGGGTATCTCTTACCTATAGGAGACAACGTCGATGTTCGCTGATTTCTCACATGAAAAAAAATAATAATGTGTGCGAATATGAATAACATCTTATCTGTGGTCTCGTAGGCAGATCGGCCCAAAAATGCAATCTGACCATGGATACCTTACAGTATCTAACAACGGAAACTAAAATTTCATCAGTATGACCTAGGACACAAAAGAGTGGACGTGGTCAGATCAGTCTAACACTGCTATCTGACCATGAATACCTACCCTTTAAATCTTTTAATGTTTTTTTAACTTAATATTTTTTAATATTTTTTTTAAATAGTTTTTAACTTAGTAATTATTATAAGAGTCTGCGTTTACAAATACCACTAAGCATTTTTATGAAAATGATGGTAACTCTGATGAGCATCAACTAAACTTAGTGTAGGTGTATGCTTAACGTTTTCCAGGAAAGAAGAAAGATAGAAAGAAAAATATTTATTTGCGGAATATGTGTACAAATGAGATGTTACAAAAATATTTAAGTATATCAACATATTCTACCATATTTTGGTGTGCAATTATTTTAACATTTATAAAAAATATTATTTAATTACATATGCTTTAACTTTTAAGCCAATTATTTATATTTATAACTAGTTTAATTATTTATTTCCAAAACATTTAAAAACTATAATTAAATTTAACCCTGTCTACCATATACTACCAACGTTTCCAAACCTAGCCAGACAGGAGAAGAAACGGCGAAACAAACTCCTCGGCAACCATCACTTTCATTATATTTGGTTAATAATTATTAGTTATTTTACTATACATTTTTATCTACAAGAAAATCCTTGACACTGTAATATGTTTTATCTAACAACAAATCAAATACCTTCCTCCGAAATCTTTTTAATGGAAATGATTTGAGATTATCAGTTAAAGGTAAAATTTTAAGCGACTTAAAAAGTGGTTTGCATGAATGCAATTGGTTAACACTACATATGGCGCGAATAGACCTCTTTTGTACTCGAAAGATTCTATTTAAATCTACAGAATTTCCCCGAATAGGAATTTCATATTGCAAAACAGAAGAAACATACCCATGATAAGCTAAGAGAGATGCATCCAAGCCTGCTGCTTCTCTTATAGCATTTGTTTTAAACAAATGATAATGTTTTTTTACAAATACACAAACAGCCAAGATATACAAACAAGGTAAAGGTAAAATTTTAAGCGACTTAAAAAGTGGTTTGCATGAATGCAATTGGTTAACACTACATATGGCGCGAATACACCTCTTTTGTACTCTAAAGATTCTAATTAAATCTACAGAATTTCCCCGAATAGGAATACCATATTGCAAATCAGAAGAAACATACCCATGATAAGCTAAGAGAGATGCATCCAAGCCTGCTACTTCTCTTATTCTTCTCAATTCATATACAATCAATTTTATTGCATAGAAAGTCAATATGTGATTTCCAATTGCAATATTTATCAATTTTAACTCCTAAGAAGTTGGTAAAATCTACATTCTCTATAGTAGTATTATTAAAAAATATGTGTAATTTTTTAGTTTCTCTATAGTGTGCCTGAAATTCGAGCAATTTCGTTTTTGTGAGATTTATTTTAAGATTATGCTCATGTAACCATTCTTCCACTTTATCTAAAGTTATAGTTGTTTCTTTTACCAAATCACTTTTATTCTTACACGTAATGAGAAGGATAGTATCATCGGCAAATAAGACAGAATCATGGTTAATAGCATCAGGCAAATCATTTATGTAAATTAAAAAAGTAATGGGCCTAAAACACTACCTTGTGGTACACCGCAGTCTTTAAAAAGATAATTTGAAGTGTAGACCTTTTTGCGGTTACCATTTAGTCTAGATATTTCAACACACTGTTTTCTATTTTCTAAATAGCTTCTAAACCAATCTAACGATTTACCTCTAATGCCATATCTCTCAAGTTTTGTTAACAAAATTTCGTGTGATACAAAATCAAATGCTTTACTCATGTCTAAAAATACAGAATGTGGATACTTTTTGCTATTAAGACCTTCAGTTACTTTCTTAACTAAGTCAAAACATGCAAATACTGTAGACCTGCCTTTTCTAAATCCATACTGATTATTTTTTTAATAAGTTAAAATGAATTAAATAGCTGTATAATTTGTCATATATTATTTTTTCAAAAATCTTAGAAATTACGGGAACTAAAGTTATAGGTCTATAATTGTTCAAATCAAAATTATCCCCTTTTTTAAATGATGGCTTGACAATAGATTTTTTTAAGCGATCTGGATATTTTCCTTCTAAAAACAATAAATTAATTATATGACAAAGAGGCTTTGCTATAACACTGGCAACATTGTTTAATATTGATGTGTTTATATTATCATAGCCGGTTGCTGTTGTATTTTTCAAGTTATTTATAGACTTTATTATATCATGTTCGTCTACTGGTGTCAGAAACATGGTTTTATTATGATTAGGCAGATTATGAGATTTAATGCTATATGTAGAACTGGGCTGATTCTTTTTACATGACTTAGTCTGATTTATAAAGAACTCATTAAAATGATTAAAAATTGCTTGAGAATCAGTATATACTAAGTTGTAAATTTTAATTTGTTCAATCTCGTGTTTAAACATTTTATTTTGAAATGAGCTTTTAATTACATCCCATGAAGCTTTGCATTTATTGGAAGATTGTTCAATATATTTCAATGATATGTTTCTGAGATTCTAAAATACATGTTGATAATACCTTTTTATAACTTATATAATTTACTATATCCCCCTTTTTGTTATATTGGGAATAACGATCATTTAAATATAATTGCCGTTTTACATCACAGAGACCCTTAGAAAGCCATTTATTTTTTATTGGCTTATTTGAAACTTTAATTTGAATTTTGGGAAAACATAATTCATAAAATAAACTCAAGGTATCACGGAATTCATTAAAGGCAACTTCACAATTATCAATAGTAAAAATTTCACTAAAACTTAAAGATGACATGCATTTATAAAATTTGTTAATATTTTCTTGGCCAAAGAGACGCTTTTGTTCAAACCAAAAAGTACGTTTTGGTTGACAAAGTGACACTGGTTTAATGTCTACTTTTATAGTTTGTGCAGTTTCATGGTCAGATAAACCAAGAATATGAGTATACGAATAAACATGATCTAAATTGCTAGCAATTACATCTAAACATGCATCTTTTCTAGTAGGTTTTAAGATATGGTGACAAAAATTATTATTTTTAAAATGCTTATTAAATTTTTGTAAGTATTGGTTGTAAAAGGTTTTTGTAAGTATAGGTTGTAAAAGGTCTATGTTCCAGTCTCCACATAAAACAAATTTCTTTTTAGAATTTTTCAATGTGTTTTCTAGTAACAATTCTAATTTATTAAGAAAAACATCTACATTTGAACTAGGAGTACGATAAATACATATTACTATTAAATTATAGTTTATTATCTCAACTGTACAGCATTCAAAAGAATATGGTAAGTGTATTTGTTAATCAAAAGTTTATATTGAAGATCTTGACACACTAATATACAGGTGCCACCACGACGCTGGTTATTGCGCGAGAAATATGAAGCTGGATATACCTACTCAAAATAAACTAATATTTCGGAATAGCTCCAAGATTTCAATAGAAAATTTAAATTTTTCAAAGAAATAAATAGGTAACGGCCGGTTGGATAATTTTAAACTTTTGAAATATTCACTTTTTAACACTTTGCACTAAGTTTTGTATTTATTACTATAATTATTTTAAATTAATAAACTTTAAATTTTCACTATTAAATTATATAAATACACTATTTTTTAAGACATTAAATTAAAATTAATACAGCTGATTGAATTCGATATCCACAGCTCGAGTGTTGCAATAAAACAAAAAGAAAAGAGATGGAAAAATTTAGAAGTTTCAGATTGGTCAACTCGTGACGCTTTATCGTTTTCCGATGAATATATTAAAAGGCTGCAGAAATGTGATGTACAAAGAAAACTGACATCACTAAACGTGTTTTGTCTCTTTCTGTTACTATCGTTGAAAGAAGCGCACCACCTTTGGTGTCTCTAGGCGGCGTGAACTTCTTACCGTCAAGAAATCCGTGTGCTTGTTTGCCTTCCACTGTCATAAAAAAGTAACAAAACTGTAGCACAAACAGTAAACTGCATTATAGTAGTAGTAACAGTAGCATAACTGTAAAAACTGTTCTTCTATATTTCATAAGGTGTCAAATCTGGATTTGATAATTCTTTTTTCGGAAGTGCTATCTTCCGCATATATTCCGATAATAGTAATGATGGTCCCACATCGTTCTTATCAAAATCGTACTAGTCGTTTTTGAGTTATCCTTAATACACATACATACATACATACATATCTTCACGCCAAGTCCCTTACGCGGTAGGCAGAGAGTATCGAGTGCCAGCCCTCACGATCCTAACAAACCTGTCTGGCTTCCTTCACATTAATCACCTTTTCATACAAACACGCTAGTTTCGGAGACTCTTGACACCACCCTCGGATAATATCCAAGTGATCTATCTGATCGTGGAATGTCAACCTTGGTCTCCCCGGGTACCTACATCCATCCACATTCGCATTGTATATCTGCTTTGTCAATCTCTCATCTGTCATTCTTCCCACATCTACGAATCAGCGGAGGATGCCCTTTCGCATTTTAATACCAACACTTTCTTTCAATCCCACGCTAGTTATACTTATTAATGCTTAAATTTTAATCTTATATATAAAAAATAATTTTTGTTTGTTGGACACATTAAAGATTGAGAACAGCTGCACCGATTTGGCTAATTTTGGTCTTGAATTATTTGATAAGTCCAAGAAAGTTTTAAAAGTCTAGAATAAAGGAAAAACTAGGAAAAACAACATTTTAAACAGAACGGGTGGAACTAAGTTCGCCGGGCATATACACTCAAGTTTAATGACATTATAATGTTATGGTACAGAGGGGTTGTTATGATGGAGGCGGAATGTAGGATAGCCACTCCTAATATTCCCAACATTATCCTATCGTGTGTGGATTTATTGGATGCATCTTAAATAATAGATACTTCTTAAGTACACCGCTGGGAACAGCCTTATTAATTTGCTTTGCTAACTTATTAATAGGATTGTTATAAAAACATATTGTTTTGATTACCGCCCGATTAGTCTTATTAATTCACTTGGCAAAATATACGAGCGTCTTATACTCGCCCGACTTAAGACGGTCGTAGCCGAGAAACAGCTAGTTTAAATAAATACCTAAATATAATACATAAAGTCGGAAGTGAACGAGTCGGATAGCGATAAATTTGATTGACTACCCCGAAATCTTGGCCTATCTGAAAAAGAACCATAAAAATCGATTGCCTATTGGCCGAGTAATCGTGTAACAAACAGTCGAATTGAGGACGTCTTCCTTTTTTTTGGAGTGGGTTAAAAATATTTGTTTTGACGAAGACAGCAGTTTGAAAATGTACTGAAATATATGGCAGTTTGAAAATATGCATTACTTAATAAAACGCCATTGTTTAATCACAGATGCTACGAGCGATAACTTTACTATTACTATTAATATGGATTATTTTATTGATTACGAAATAAAGTTTTCTTTTGTAAAACCGGCCTTCATACGAATAACAAAGATAGCTTTTATTTATATTAATAATAATAATAATGATATTTAATATTTATTTATTGTTTACTCTCACATAATCTACAAATATTACTAAAGTTGTAGTACA
>NJDC01007740.1:4831-19096 GCA_002245475.1 Calephelis virginiensis
GAAAGGAATCACGGAGATAACTCGGGAAATGCGGATTAAAAAGGATCTTATATAAAAATGATCTTGTTGGTAATCACATGATTAGCCTTAGCTTGCTCTAACGAGCTGCTTGGCAGAGAGGCAGATGTTTATTATACACAGGAGACCAATACGGAAAAAAACTCACGTCAGCGTGGTGGAAGAAAAGCTCAGCGCAAGCGCAATCACTATTCTTTGTTGTCTTAAATTTCAATTTTGCATTGGTAACTCACATTGGTATTTGCGTTTCTTAAAACAGTGCACTTTCTGTACATTGTCACTATTACTTATTCCGTTATTTAATTTGTTTGTTATACCAAAACGATCACAAATAAAGCTACTTGAGATGTCAATAAGGTCTTGGTCGAAATTGAGTTCCGTTTCTGTTTTTGTTTTTGTCTTGGGATTCCATTACAGGACAGTTATTGAAAAAAAGTCCCGGAGATCGAACTTGAGACCTCACGAAGTCAAGTCCAACACCGGACCGCTAGATCATAGAGGCGATAGCAACTGCATGAAAAAGAAGAAGGTTATCAATTTGAATATTCTTTGTATGTTTGTTACAAGATTATTCGCCTGTAATGAACCGATTTTGTAGTTCTTTATGTAGAAATAAGAGCTACCTTACAAAAATAATTATATTAAAGTCCGTTACAAATTGACGTTGTAATGCTAGGTATATGACATAGCAAACATACAAAAACTACTCCCATTTGAATTTTTTATGGTAACAAACAGCGAACAAAATCGTGATTCCCCTGATTGTAAGAGATAACCGCAGCCTAAAGACACCATAGATGTTGTAGGTGCGTCGCTGTCCTGTGGCTCGAGTGTTAGAACAATTGTGCAAATCAACCATCTACCCTACCTTTCGGACCGAAATAGTGGTAAGTCCCTACCCGAGCAGGTTTCTGCGTAGTATTCTACCACCAGGGGTTTTGTTGGTAATGACCGAAATTTGAACTTTTTTGACTTTTACAAGCTGTCGTGCAGGACGGCAAATGTTCTGTTCTACACTGAGGATACAGATAAACTCTGGGAAATTTTATAAAATTGAATGCACAATATAGATTTACCGTTATTTATTTAATACTTTATTGCACACAAAAAACAAAAATACACAAAATACAGGAGAAATAAAAATGCACAAAAGGCGAGCTTAACTCTAACTAAAGAAATTTCGTCCAGCCAACCCAAAAAAATTAAGTTGTGAAAATGAAATGGAAGGCATCGTGTATAAAAAAAAACAAACTAACAAACTAGGCATACTTAGTATTCGGTGTAATATTGCAGTTCTAACATTACATTTCGGAACACAGAAATAAGATTTTACCGCCATAAGATTTTATAATAGAAATTTAGGTTTTAAAATATGTATACCGTTTAATCACCATTATACATGCTTTAAAATAAATTCTCCCACAGAAAACGTATCCAAATAAAGCATATGCTATCATTTTCAGTATCTCTAAGGCTTCGGTGGTCGGCAACCCTTGTCCCGATTGTGCGGAGAGGTTATCACTGGGCCCTAATTTAATTCATTATCCCGCCCTACCAACCCTTTCTCCACAATGCGTAAATGTGCTATGCAAAATCTTTAGCCGGGCTGAAACCGCGTGGTTTAGAGCCTAAGGATTTATGATCAGTCTTTTGTGAAAGAAATTCATTTTCGACGATTTTTAATTTTAATCGTCTCCGTGTTTCTGTTTCCGTTTACACGTTTCCCGGGCCTTGCCACCTATCATATTTTGAGATTTAATGTATTAGGTTAGTTGTGGGTAACCTGACTGGGTCTTTGCCTACAATTTTGGAGATACAGATGGGTAGTTCGCTTCTTAAGTCAAAGGTACTTGCGCCTAAGACAGCCTAGTTCTTAAGATGACCCGTTTTCAATATTTTGTATTTTTTAAAGGTAGTAATTTAAACTATTTCAAACTTTAAAAAAAAAATTGAAAATGGACCATCGAAAGAACTGGGATATCTTAGGCACAAGTATCTTAGAACAGCGTATTACAATATGTAAGCAGCAGAAAAGTGCATGCTGCTGGGAAGCTCGTAACTGGTGAGCATAAGTTAAATGAGTCATTATCACCGAGACCAGTGGTGTTAGAATGCCGTGCAGAAACTTGCTACCAGTAGGGATCCAACACCTTATATTTTATCCCATCCACCATATTGACAGCGTCATGTTCCCGAAGGTAGGGTCAACTTACGGGCACAAAAGGCGGAACACTACGGCCACAGGATAGTTATACACCTACAACATACTCCTACCCTGTCTCCTATAGGAATAGGAAATTTATGTGTTTGTCAGCAATCTCACGCCATTTTTTATATAATGAGCAGGCACGTGAGATTAGGGGCCACCGCATGGTGAGCTGTTACCACTGCTTATGTACATCTGTAACAGAATGCGGCCACACATGCGTTGCCAACTATTATAAAACAATTTTACGCCTAATGAATAATCTCTTGTCATAACTCTCGGGGATACTGAGTCAGGTAGTGAATTTCACAAATTGGTAGAACAGACCAAAAAGTTACGACTAAGTCGTACTGTAGTGGTGGACAAATGCTATAAATAAATAAAATAAATAAATATCCCTGGACAAGTTACACAAATTGAATCTAACCCCAAAGTAATCAAATTATATGCTTGTGTTATGGGTGTTAGTCAACGATTGAAATACATAGAAATACTTAAAAAGATACCAGAATAAATTATATGAACACCCAGACCCGGAAATACAGATATCTAAATGTTCATCACACAAATGCCTGCCCCCGTCGGGTATCGAACCCGAGCCTCGCGGTTGATCGGTGTAGTTAGGCGTGTACTCTAGCCACTCGACCAACGACGCGGTCAATGCGGTGGATGCTGATGGTATAATAAGGAAAAGCTCCTCAAAAAAATCTTCATTTTAAAGTCATTCATTAAAAATATGAATAACAAAACCAAATAGAGAGAAATTGATAAACAATACTTTTTTGAAAATGTCTTCGATATGAAGGTCTTGAATATAAAAAATAAGCTATGATATTATACGTGAACAGATAGTTAGGCGGTAAGTCACAACTGTCAAATAAACAAAGAAATGTCAATTGTATAACACGGGATTTACATAATCTCGGCGGCTCCAAGAATAGTATGTATGAAACATTTTATATTTATAGAGAAAAAGAAATATTTCGGGAGAAACCTTATAAGGTAGGAAAAAGCGAAAGTGCTTGCTATAAGAATTCAATACGTACACTTTTTCATTGCTTCTAAAGCGACTTAAACTTGAGAAATTGACCTATGTTTTTTTAAAGATTTAGATCTTTTCGCTGGTCGTGTACTCACTTCACGTTACAAAGATGGTCTCGTATAATTTGTATTGCAATTTGATAGGTATACATTGTAATGTGTATTTGTTTACTTAGACGATATAATATGGAAATTGATGTCAGTTTTAATTACTTACAACAGTAAAAAAAATTAAAACAATCAATTAGCCACAACAAAAACTAAGAACCATCTAGCTTTCAACCCAAACCAGTTAGCTTTCAAAACAAAACAAAAAAAAAAAACAAAAATCCTTATGGGAGTCGGTCCATCCTTTTAAAAGTTATAATACCACAGACAGACACACATATGTGTACACGGACACACACTCTCTCACACATACACACAGGGATACGTCAATTATAACACCCTTCTTTCCGCCGAGGGTTATCAATGTGTAAAAAATATACACTTTGAGACAAAGCATAGTTCTTTGCTCACTAGTTAAATAAATAAGGTAGATTTTTTCTAATTAATTAACAACAAACGACATCTATAGACATAAAAAGTGGTAATGATGCATTATCTAAACAAAGCTGGGATGTTGTGCTTCTTGTGTAAGTTTACATGTTATCCTAGCTTCAGAATCGAAACATGATTGTGGGGAAGGCTGAAGTTATGATGGCAAGAATAGGTAACGCAGTGGTAATATAACGAGTAAGTTGTCGCAAAACTTGACTACCTAGTGAAGGCTACAAATAGCGAATTTTACCTCTTACGAGGTTGTTGATAGGAAAGTAGTTGGCCTTTATTCTTCGTTGGAGTCAGGGACTAACAAAATTGAATTATTTCACTATGCTAACCACTATGATGGCCGGTTTGACACATTACAATAGTGATGTAAAAGTCAATTTACTATCGAAAAAGTATAAGCAGCAACTAATTTATAGGTTACTAGGAGCTCATCCCAGCGTCGCACGAGTGGACAAACTTCTATATATTACGTGTAGAATATATGTTAGTATTATACACATATATCTTCCTATTAGATCTCTGATTTATAGGTTACTAGGAGCTCATCCCAGCGTCGCACGAGTGGACAAACTTCTATATATTACGTGTAGAATATATGTTAGTATTATACACATATATCTTCCTATTAGATCTCTGTTGAACAAAAACCGCATCAAGTTCCGTTTCGTAGTATCAAAGATAGAAGCATAACATACGGACAGCGTATTACCTTATATGATTTACTATCTGCTCCGCCAAATTTTGTTTAACCTGTTCAGATTGTATGGGAAACATAAAATATTATTTTTCCTAGTTTAATAAATCGTGTAACCAACAGGACTTTTTTGAATATCTTAATAAGCTATTCCGGCGAACTTCGTTCCGCCCGTTCAGTTAGTATGGGAAAAATTAAAATGTCGTTTTTCTTAGATTCCTCACTGTTATAAGGGATAAAATGTACTCCATGTCCTTCTCCCGGTTCTAAGCTACCTCTCCATCAATTTTCAGCCTAATCGGTTTATCTATCACGACTTTCTTTTATATATATAGACGACTCGTCTTTCATATTTTTTTGTTTTTAAGGTGTATCCTGCTATTCGGCGCGGAGACAAATCCAACGAATAAAAAAACATGAAAATTGATCCAGCCGATCTCGAGTTAAAAGTGTTGTAACAAACCCAACTTTATTTATATATATATAAATATACCTATGTAAAATACGTGTCACGTTGTTTGTCCGCGATGGAATCATAAACTATTTAACCGTTTTCTATCGAATTAGAGTGCAGTTTGATCTAACTTAAAAGTTAGGATAGCTCAATTTATGATCAAAAAACTACTATCCGAGGGAAGCCGGAACAGGAAGCTAGTTATAATATATATTATTTGACTTATGATTTGAGATGCACTAGATGTATCCTTACATAAAGAAGAGAGGCCTTTCATAAATTAACAATTCCTCCTTGTGCTGGTAAGGCACTGCTGAGTAGAATATACCTGTATACCAGGTCACTCTTAAGTGGTGAGTACCGGTTTAGTTCATTACCAACTTGAACACTGGTCGAGGAGTGCCGTGCAGCAACTTGCTGGGGTAAGAATCCACCGCCTTATCTACTGCTGCCATTATGATTGTCATGTTCCGGTCCGGAGGGTAAAGTATCTAGTATGTATGTATCTTCACGCCCCTATCCCCGAAAAAGTAGGCAGAGGCACAACCAGGGTACCCAAGACTAGCCGAAGATACTAAGTCCCACAATGTGATACGTGGCAAGCCTATCACCAACCGGGTTCATATCCAATCCCGAGCAACATTTTTATTAGAAAATTGGAAAAACCCAGTTTTCTTTTAGTTGCCCGACCCAGGATTCGAAGTCGGGACCTCACGCAGTTAAGTCCAACAACTGAACAGCTAGACCACAGAGGCGACAAGTAGCCAGTAGACTAGCATAACAGGTTAACAATGTCACGAAAAAATATATTTTTCCTAATTTAACTGGATACATAAGACTATAATAATATAACCTATGCAGGACCCGGTTACCATATTTATTTTTAATGGATTATGTCAAACGTTGATTCTTTAAATAACCCAATAGCATAATATATATGTTTATTAAAATCAGCAAAGCAAAAAACTATAGCCTTCAAGCGATGATACTTTACTTGTCAAACAAGTTTTGATTAATATTTATGTAAAATATTTTAATAATATTTCGATACAATAAAAACGTTATGAAGTCACGCAAGAAATATAATCGCTTCTTAATTATCAAAAAGCCACAAATGTTCATAATGATAAATAATTTTGTGGTTTTGTAATTACAAAAACTTATAAAATGGTGAATAGATTGACAAATCAATTTGCAATTATGGCACAATCTGCTTTTTGTCTGCTTTTCTATGTAACCTATGGACTGATTTTACAGATTATATTAAAAACTGAGTTTAGTAAAACTAATTTTAGTGTGAACCACTTCAATTATAGGTTGTAGACTACTACAACCTATAGAGTACTAACTCTTTGAAAGAGTACTAACTCTTTCAAAGTTGACAATGTTTTTTATCTCCATCCCCTGATAATCTACTTACCCCGTAAAATAGTATAATAATAAATAATTCTTTAAACTTCGTTCTGCCCGTTCAGTTTGAGCGGGGAACATCATAAACATCGTTCAATTTGAGAAAATCATGAAAATTGGTCCAGGAGATCTCTAGTGTTGTAACAAACGCGTCTGTGTTTTATATATCTATATATGTAAACCGAACGTTCTTTGACAATAAAATTGACATTATTGACACTCTTGGCAATCGGTAATTGACTAAACGTTTTTTTACGTTATTAGCGTTTAAATTCGACGAAGAAATCAAAGTCATAAGTCGTAGAAGTAAGTCATCTGAACTAAGATCCGAACAGAGCTGACAATAGAATGAAACATGTTTGTAATAAATTTAGTATAGTAGCATAAAAGTCCTGGACAGATAATTTTAATTTGTCAAAAAAAATTGTACCATTGATAAAATTTTATAGTGACTTCAAAGTATAAGACGTGCAGAAGTTATTTACCTATTCGAACTGGATTGTCAGGTATAAGCAGATATGTCAGTAACTTTCACTCGAAAGAAGAAATATCAACAGCGTTGTTTAATTGCGAACGCGTTAAAATAGGGTTGTCAGCAAAAACATCCAAACAATTAAAAAAATAATTAAAAGTATTCCGTCCGGGATTTCTTGGGTAACCCATTTTTTAAATATGTTTCAATCTATTATCAGATCGGCAAAGATCGATTTAGGTTCGGATCTTATACTAATGTATCTATGTATATCTTATGACGACATAAAAGTTGACATTTTGAAGAGTTGTAAGCAATGACAAGAAATGAGGTTTTTACAGATTATATAAGATTTAAAAATTACAAAATATTCAGAAATGTTCCTATTTTGGTCTGAGTTCTATGTGTGGAATAGACAATTAGCCTCCCTGCCTGGTAGCTTGCATGAGGTGAACATAGATTAAATGGATCATCATCAACGGGATCACTGGTGGGTTGGAACCGATTGATATATTCCCGCCCCGTAGTGTTCTGGTCTGGAGGGTAGTGTAGCTGGTAGATTTGCAGAATGGGCCAAAAGCCACTACCATAGGACAGCCATGCACCTTTAACATTTATGGTGTCAATACACCACGGTTCTCGCTCACCATCAGAAGAGATGTAGTTTTTTCATTATTTTCTTAAAATAAACAAGCTTTCAGTTGTATTTAAATTCGAAAACTGAAGTTTGTTCAGTTTTACACAATGATTTAATAACTACATTTAAATTGAGAATACACACACACATACACACAAAGATAACACCGTTTTTTAAATAACTCAATCTTTAAATTTGCACGATTAAATTTTTCTATATACAAAGTAATGGAGTTGAATTATTATCTATTTAATTAAAAACACAATACAAAAATAGCTAACTACTAAAACAAACTGAGTCAACACATAAACGATTGTCTATGATTTTTTTTGGAATAGTAAAATATATAAAATATGTGAACGTAGGAAAAACGTAGGAAAAATTTAATAAGATAAATAATACAAACACAAGTTAATACAAACTTATATTTAATGAGTATTTAATACAACTTAGTATTTTTTAAAGTCATCTTTCACTGTTACCTTTTTTATCCTAAGTTTTCGATCCCCTTTTCTCCTAAGTCAGCGAATGGATTTAAACCGACAGAATAGGATCGCCCTTCTTTATTTATTTTATTGATATATTTCAAACTTGACACGAAGTTTTTGTAGTGTGATTGATAATCTTCATCATTTTTATATTCTTTGTTAAAATCTTTTATGAATTTTTTGAATAACTTCGGTGCATCATTCAAATCATAAAATTCTGGTTCTAAATCTTCTTCTGGTTCGTCTTCAGATAAGTCTAGAGATTTAGCGCTTGGTTCATCATAAACATCAATAGTTTCGTCACTATAGTCCAGGCAATTAATATTTGCAATTGCGAAAATTGAGATAACAAAAACTAAAGTTTTCATGTTGTTATTTACCATTCACTTGTAGAATCAAATATTGAATGATACAAGTCTATCACTTATGAAGAATCCGGTGACCGGCCTTGTAGAAACTTGTTTAATAACCAAAGGTCAAGAAGTTGTTCTTCATATTATTCAAAATCCATCAGGTTTAATAAATAATTGGCTTTGAATTTTATAAATGATTAGTTTTAGAATGTGTTCTTATATAATAACATTAAATTATAATAATAACGGAAAAAAAGCGTCTATTAACCGACTTCAAAAGGAAGAAGTTATTCTGAGAAAATTCTAAGAAATTCGATATTTTTTTTGTATGTTTGTTGCGCGATTACTCGATCAATAGTTGACCGTTTAGGATGGGTCTTTTTTAGAAAAATAAGTCATGATTCCGAGGTGGTCCCATATCAGTTTTATCATGATCTAAGTAGAAGTTTTTCAGTTATACTTAATAGTGTAAAAAAAATCACTCGTCAAGATAAGTGACATGTTGCCCAACGAAAAAGATGGAGTTTTGCAGTAATTTCGCTAAATTATTTTGTTATTCGAGAGTTACGTGAGATAGCAGAATAAAAACACCTAAGTTTGACCTCTAACTATTTACTTGCCCGTACTTAGCTTATCATATAAGGGTTGAACTAGGAATTCTTATCTTCTAGGAATATTTATAATGCTTGTACTTTTAAAATAATTATTTTTGAAGTACCGGGTTCAATTCCCGGCTCGGAAAAAATGAGTTGTTTTTCTTATTACATAGTAAAAAAAAGTCGCTTTCCGCTGTCTGTGCCTAGGTATGCTTATATATTTAAAACTACGCAATGGAAGCTGTTCTTTAAATAGATTTAGTTATTCAATAAGAAAATAAAATATCCGTGCAAAATAAAATAGACTGACTATAAGTTTTCTTATCCAAAAATTTTGCCTAGAATTGAATAGTTGCTCGATTGGCGATACGGTTGCCACCTACCACATAGTGGGATTTAGTATCTAACTACTCGTGGTTGCCCTGGTTAAACCCATACTTAGTTATTTGGATGCGAGCGTGAAGATACATTTTCTTCTCTTCTAGTTTACAATTTAATAAAAAAAAATTATAACAAGTCGTAAAAAATAAAATTACAGTTGACATATACAAAAATAAACAACAAAGGGCATAAATTACAAAAGAAACAGTTTTAATTTAGGTTCTTTAGACGACGAGCCACGACACAAGATAAGAATACAACAAAGGTTTATCAGAGCGTAGGCATGTAGTGAGCAAAACCCTGGAATTAAACTGCCGCAGATGCCCGACTTGGCTACGTCTTATCTATCAATGAAATGCTCCAAATGGTTTCAGAAAAGGTAACTTGAAACATAGAGATAAATTTAATGGTAGGCTTATCGTTGGTTGTAAAAATATGAAGTAAGATGTATTTTTATGTTGCAAGATAGCAACCAACCTTGATGGAAGAGCCATCGTCTGTAGACGCTGTAGATGTTTACATCTATAAAGCGTAAGATCCGAAGTTAGGTCGACCTACACCGAGATCATAATAGGTTGAAAGCGGTTTTACGGTATTTTTTTTATATCAGAAAATATACTGAAAATCGGCTTTTATTCATTGATTGGTGCAATATTAAGATTTTATCCCGACTTATAGTAGGTATAAGACGAAGTTGCAGAAGTTGGGTTGCCTGGCATATATCTGGATTGCCAGGTATAAACAAATATAATGTAAGTTAATTTCACGGGATCGGATAACAGAAAAAAAATATATCAACATGTGTTTTATTTATCAACAGTTTTATTGAAATTTATGTTGATATATAGGGTTGCGTGAAAAAAATTGGAAACATGAAAAACATTTTTTTTAAATAATTAAAATATTCGGCCCAGGATTTTTTAGGCAACCCACTTTTAATGGGGTCGCTAATATACTTAGTTGACGATAAAATAAGTTTTATTCGATTATAAGCTCGGTGTAAGTCGATGTAGGTTCGGATCTTCTACTAATAGTTTTTCTTAGGATTTTAGACAAGTTTGTAGTAGCAGTTAAGGTCAAGCATGTGTGTATGTCGTGGCCCGATCGTTGAATTGAGCCGATGGAAATCTGACCGGGATATTACCATATTTTGCCATTTCTTACTTTGGTCATTTATGATCTGCAATACCGTTCAATGCTTTACGTTTGACGATTTTCTCGACTATACTTGGGGCCTCTTGCTAAAGATTATTTATATTCCTTGCTTGGAACAATTGATTTTATAGGGTGACCAAAGTACTATCTAAGCAGAGATAGGCAACATTATCTACAGCGCTACAAGTGGTGCGAAATGGAACTAGGTTTAAGTAAATTTCTAAAGATTTCAACCTGTGTAGATGAGACATTGTGACATATACACCAACGAGATGCACTTGTGACGTTTTCTAATTTGGATGTTGACCTCCATCTGTTACATAATGTGTATTACTAATTTATGCACATGTATTACTAATTGATACCTAGTTTTGACAACAATCGAATACATGCCAAACTTTTAACCGAACTCATAGTGATCTGCCCAGGCGAACCGCGATTGGTCCAATTTAATGATTGGCCCACGATATGAATATGGAAAATTGTAGGTGTCAAATTAGTCACATCTCCAAAACTAGGTATAGTTCAGTAATACAAATCTCTATTGTAACACATGGAGGTCAAGTTTCGGTCAAAATCCAAATTTTAGAAGGTCACAGCTGCACCTCACTGGTGTATATATTACGATATCTATCTACGGACGTGAAAACTTAGTAGAAGTACTTTGAATTGTGTCTTATAATAAACTAGCTGTCCCGACGAACTTCGTTTCGTCCGTTCAGTATTGGATATAATAAAGTATTATGTTTCCCGTTTTCCCTGCAAGTTTCCCGGTTTTTCTCTTTATAAGAACCTTCTCTTAACAATAACTTATACAATAATATAAGAATTAGCCAAATCGGTCCAGTCGTTCGGATGTTATGCGCTTACCAACACATTTAGCGATTCATTTTTATATTATAGATATCTCTGGACAAATAATACAAATTGATCTAACCCCAAGTAAGCTGGTTATATGCTTGTGTTATGGATGTTAATCAACGATTCTAATACATAAAAAAAGTATCTCCACGCCCATATCCCCGAAGGGGTAGGCAGAGGCACAACCACGGTACCCACGACTAGCCGAAGATACTAACTCTCACAATGTGATAGGTGGCAATCCTATCGCCAACCGGGCACATTTCCAATCCCGACCAACATTTTTTTTATTAGAAAATTGGAAAAATCCAATTTTCTTTTTGTTGACCGCTAGACCATAGAGGCGAAATACTTAAACATAACGTTTCGAGATTTTCCGAGGGTTCAATCCCTGAGTCAGATCACCAAAAAATGTGTTTATTTTCAATTTCCTAAAAAGTTTACTGTCGCTGAGATTGTTGATGATATGAGTACGTTTGCCACCTATAACATTATAGAACTTTTGCTTCGTATATTCGACAGATCGTGGTTGCCTTAGTTTTACCTCTGCCTACCATTTCAGGGATACAGGCGTGATGATACTTGGAAAACATACTGGAATAAATATAATATACACACCAGACTCAGAAATACAGAGTAATCGATGTATTTAACATAAAAATATTTCACTCAAAGTATGAGGAATTTTTCGCATGTCAGTTCAGGTTTATGATATTGGATAGATCGTCTGCCTTACTGCCTGGCAGCGAGGTGAGCGTGCTATAAACATGTGAAGGTTCATCAACAACAATTTTTTTTACGATATTGGAAGGCAAACAAGCAGACGGATTTCTTGATGGCAAGAAATTCACGCCGCCTAGAGACACCAAAGGTTGTAATGGTGGGTTGCCAACCTGAGGCCGGGATCTTAGACCTCGAGCAAAAGTAAGATTACCGGTTATCTTTGCTCAGTCCTGTTTTATTGTTTAGTGACTTACTAATTAATTGTTGTAAATATGTAATTTTTAATAAAAGAATAATATAACATATCTTCATATATTAATTTAATCCCCATTTCGCGTGGTCATCACGCCTGAACAGATTGACAAACTTTGCTAATTATTTTTTGTTGTGTTATGTATGGCGAAGAAAAGCCTCTTATTAAGAGAAACACATGCTTGCATTGCATGGAAAATAGGTAAAGTACATTAAATTTTCCAATACATGCTGTTACTATCTAGTTTACATTAAGCGATACGAAGTTCGCCAGGTCATCTAGTACTATGATAAAATTCATAGATCACTTTGGATGCTTAACTTTTATTTAAGCTTTAAATTTTAGAAACACTTTCTTTCAGAAAAGCATCCAACAGCTATTGTTAGATAGATTTACATTGAAAACAATGCCAACAACATAATAGAATTTCTTAGATCATCCTAAGTTCGTGGCAACTTTCCAAATGTTCCGAATTGGGTAATTTTAACAAGAAAAGCCTATTTAATGTAATGTAACAAGTAATGGTAAATTTGCGCTATTGAAAGACTATGTAAATCCATTTTAGTTTTTTACGTACAGTATTTGGTTGCAATAACCACCAAATATATTTAGTTGAAAAGCCCTGGTAATACTGTAAAAAGTGGAAACGGTTAGCTGAAGTGAAATATTTAGTATGAAATAAAACAAAGAAAAGTACAAGTGTTATTTAAAAACTTTCGATACAATACAATTTCACTAATTGCCGGCAATGAAGAGTATTTCAAATATTATAGTTATTTCAATTCTTCTACATAATTATAGCTATACCTAATTAATTATAGCTAATTACACTATTTAAGTTAATGTTTATTTTGTTGTGTTAGTTAACGTTGGGGAAAGGTTTTTATGAAAAGAAAAGCCTGGATAGTTGCAGGAAAATGGAAAAAACACTGCATAAATAAACACAAACTGTTAGTATATGTTAATGTAAATGTCGGCTAACATCTAAATAATTGTAGAACTTGCCATATTTTTTTCGTATTTACTCAACGAATATGGATTTTGTTTTATAAAATCATTCCTAACATGTTTTAATGTTAGGAAATTTTATATCTTCATGCTTATTTAAACTTGTTTAAATAATTCCGGTACTTATAAGTAAGGTAAATGATATATTACTAATTTTTGTAAGAAGTTGAAGTATTAAGCTGCTAATTACTATTAACATTGACACATGTTTTAGTCGTATTTATTATTTACACTACATTTATTTAGCTTGGAGTACCCCTAAGACCACTGATCATACATGAGATGCCTGGCAGGCTCTGATACGCATTTATTTAATGAACGAAATTTTTAAATGAAAACTTCTTTAGTGGCGTTGCGCACCTTTTTTGGAATGGGTAAAAACTTCTAAATTCGCGTCAGGACGCGTGACCTGAAATTTCGTAAGCCGAAAATTCGTAAGACGTCGCAGTCCGCTTGCGTGAATAAGACGGCGCAGGGCGCTTGCACGAATTTTCGTGTTGTCATGTTTGTGTACGATAGCGCAATAAATAAATATTGTGTACTTCCACATAAATTATAGTACTTTCATTCTGATAATTAAAGCGATTCGTGCAAAATTATTCCCAAACCATTGCAAAACGTCAAAAATGTACAACGTTAATATTCAAGTTTTCACTTCAGCCGGCACTCCCGGAGTGCAACCCGTTTTATATTTGTTGTTATAACATATTATATGTGATAAGACAGAGCACTTTCCTTTTCTGATGGGAAGAGATAACCGTGTTATAGGTACGTCGCTGTTATGATGCCGGAGTGTTAGGCCTTTTATGTCATCTACCGGATATCTTACCCTCTAGATTGGAATATGAACTGTTATAACGGCAGTAGGAATAGGTAAGGCGGTGGATCCTAACCTGGATTAGTTGCAACTGGGCATTCTACCACCAGTGGTCCTGATGGTAAGCAAGCGAATCACGTGCTTGT
>NJDC01007740.1:20456-83841 GCA_002245475.1 Calephelis virginiensis
GAAAAGTTAAATTAAAAAATATACTACATTGTGCACTTCTTCTTTGTTCTGATAGAATATCAACCAATGACGCGTGCGCTATTATCTATAGTAAAGTAACCCTATTTCCATTACGTCTGTACGAGCCAGACCTTAACGGAGCAGGATAAACAAATTATAAAACAACTCCGCTACTGAAGAGAAGTAGCGAAACATACCCTTTTGTTAGTTTATGACAACATTATTTAGCAGCGGTAACTTATACATTTCCTCGTATTGGTCCCGGGCTCAATCAAAAAATACGGGCCACCTAATTTCCTACCAAACATCTTGTAAAAAAAGAGTCGTTGATTTTTTTGTCACTTATACTGTTACCACACTTAGGTAGTTTTGAGACAATTTACCTAACTTAGTATCACCTGCTAACAAAGTATTATTGGTCGCCATTTTGTGTTCTAGATGAGAATGCAGGTAGAAAACTACTGCTTTTTAGGTGAGGTGTGTTTGTTACCAAGAAGAAATTCTTCCGTTAGTTTGAAACCAACCAGCTAATAGGTTTCTAAATGAAAGAAGATATTACCGAAAGACATTAAAAATGTTAACGATGAGTTGCCAGTTGCAGTGAATAAAAGAAATGAAAATTGTTGACTTTCGGAATATGGCTGTTAAAATTATGTTATAGCATTTTTAAGAATTCCAATCAATTTTTTCCACATTGTTAAATAATACCACGTGCAAATAATTTAATGTCAACTAAAACAAGTAAAGAGAAGAAAAGAATATTGAAGTCATAAAATGCTTTCAGATTTTTAAACTATGTTTCTTGTTGTTTAAAATCCTTCTTGAAAAAAACAAATAAAAAACAACATTGTGTTGCATGTTCATCTCAGTACATAGTAAGCATAGTAAAAACATGACGAAAACAAGTTTGCATGTTACGCGAGCTCAATTTTCCTGCATTGGTATATTCAGAGCTATATTCTGGCATACTAAATTCAGGAGGGTATAAACTTCTACTAACATGACCTCTTCCTAGGGTTGCCCTTTACAAGAAAATTGGATTTAAATTTACGTTATCTATAGTTTACATTTTATAATTATTACCCATTTGGTAGTTTTTTCTAAGCTATCATTTTATACTTGACGTTATTCGGTAATATTTTTTTTAAATCTCTTGTCTAGTGACAAATTTATTTTAGATCTCATGACGTAAATAGTTTATTTAAAAAAAAAAATAAGGTGACAAATGCATTTCAAATGCTGTCAAATATTTGATTTCGTTGTATTACATGGGACTAGATTCCACCATTTTCTTCTGATCTCCGGTGTAATTGAGACCTATGGCATGCCACCAGGGATTCGTACAAATACTCACAACGTTTCATAGCATGGGAACTTTGAAGGCACACAAGTGGTCAGTTTTTCTGACAATGCCACATACCAGAGCATCGATGCTAGGGTTGAACATGACGTTAACGTCAGATTGCAATGTCAAGACACTAGCATAAGGAAATTTACTAGTTATATATTCCTCCAATAAACACGACATTGGCAAATACCAGCGATGCATTTCAACTTTGGTCTAATAGTATTCTCGACGCCACTTTATGGAAGCCAGAGTTGGATGTGTCAGAAAAAGCATAAAAGTAGAATAAATGCCGTCGAATTGAGAGATCTACGAAAAGTCTGTGGTATTACGGTCGCTGATCGCATTCATAAAATTGAGATTCGAGTAAGAGTGAGATTGGAAGAAAGTGTTGGTGCAAAAATGAGAAAAGGCGTGCTCTATTTGGTCACGTGGAAAAGCAGATGAAAGATTGATAGAGATTGAAAAATTCAAATTTATCGGATTTCATTCGAGGGTCGTTTAAAGATTCTCCGAAACCGGCGTTTTTGTATCAAAAGAGTTATTAATGTGAAAGAAGCAAGACAGATCTACAAGAATCATGACATTTAGTACTCGATGCTCTCTGCCAATCCGGGACGAAAATAAGTAATTAACAAAAATTTTAACACGAATAACCTGTCATGCATATATTTATTTTCACATAAATGTATTTCCTATTGTTGCCTATCTACCAAGTGGAAGGAGAGTCTTAAAAATTGCATTTAGATCCATAGTCCATACCTACTTTATGGCAGATATGGGTATGCCCAGAACTTCACTTCTTCTTTTTCTTACTCACCAAAGGTGGTAATGGTGTGTTGCCAACCTGAGGTCGGGATGTTAGGCCTCGAGCAAAAGTAAGTATACCGGCTACCTTACCCTCCGAACCGGAATACGTCATGACGTTATGGCGGCAGGAATAGGTAAGGTGGTGGTACCAATCCGGGCGAGTCGCTGCGAAACTACCACCTAGTCAAATTTCTTCATGATTATTTCATTTGTGCACTTTCATTGCACAAAATTAATCTATTTCCCTCCAAAATAAACCAAACTCACTCAATATTAACAAAAAATTCAATAATAATGAAAAAATTACAACCAACTTCATTCATGGGGGCGCCAAAACTCCAGATCTCCACTTAATCACGGCGTTATTGACAGATCTAAATATAATTACTTCTTACGATCTGCTGGTTTACTACCTGGACGATTGACACGTTAGTCGAGTTGTTAGCGCAAACGCCTAATTCCACCGACAAACAATTAGATTTAATAAACAATCTAAATCAGATATGTAGACACATATTTTCTGATTTAGAGTATTTATTTTATCTAATTTTCCGGTTTTTTTTCATAAAAACCTCCTCCAGATAGTAAATAACACAGCAAAAAAAGGATTAGCAAAATTGGTCTATCCATTCAGACGTAATGCGATGTCCACGGAAAATGGGGATTTATTTTTATAAATACAGGAAACATAATAGGCTAGTCAAAAATGAAATTTGTTTAATATACCTATCAAAATATCTCAAATTGAAATTAGTTTACGTAATCTACCTGTGACAACCCTACATTAGCGATAAAGGTGAAAGTTTTATGTAAATGCTAAACTCCCTAGTCATCCGTCCGTCTATTACATAAGTTGACTGATAAATTAGTCAGTTATTCTTGTTCAGGGGAGATAAGTAGATCAGACAAAGGATTATCTTGTCACGAGGAGCTATGCGAATTTCGGAATAGGAATGAGCTGAATCTTCACAGCGACTAAAAATATCTTGTGATGGATGTGAAAACTGTTCTTTATTATCGTGTGGGTAAAAGTGAGAATATAATACTCCAATGTTATGAATGTTAAGAAATATTACAGAGTATTCTTTCGCAGCTTGAAGCACAAGCATGCATTAACGAGGGTAAATTAAATCGACGAAATCTAATCACTGAGCTGTATCACTATCCATAATTTTGCTATTAGAAGTAGTAGTGTGTATGTAGTATTAGTGTGTGTGTGTAGTAGTAGTGTGTACTGTCTATGTAGTAATAGTGTGTAGTACATTTTATACACACAACACCTTACAGTTATTTTCTTTACTGAGTCTCAAATTCAGTTAGGGAGATTTTGCAATTTGTTGTATTGGCAATGGCGAAAATTGTGGGATTTTATTTGATATATACTAATCAATCGCATTTCTATCGCTGATTGCTAAGTTTTACACAGTGACTGTGCTAGATTAACGCTAAAGAAATAATTATGGTGAACGTAGCTACAGTGGACCATTAGTATCAAATATGTTCAAAGCACAAACAGATTATTTCATATTGCACCCACGTATTGCTAAATAAATCGTCGTAAAAATTGGAATAAAAGTTTTAATATGACAACACTACTTACGTAAAAAAGTCTACTCAAAATCTCCGAAGGAGGAAGCAGGGGGTTCCACCTAGGGATGAAATGATACGAGTAAATCCAAGTAGGTAGTCGATACTTTTCTTCGATACCAAGTAAATTTTAGTATCGATACATTTAAGTGAAGCACCGATTAGGTATCGGTTAAAAGTACTCATATGAGTAAATTTTATGGTTTACGGAAATTAAAATAATAGATGTTTATTTTTTAACATTGAAAAAAAACATTTATCGTAAATTGAAGCTTCTGAACGTATCCTAGACTTAGTTTTGTGTAGTTATTAGCCTTGGCAATTGACAAGCTTGTTTGTTTGAAAAAAGTTTAACCGTAAGACATTTACAAAATATGTTAATTTTTTGAGCAGCACCTTCGTGGTGCACGGACTTCTTTTTCTTAAATTATTTTGAAGGTAACGTGTTGTACTAGCGCTTACCCGCGACACGCATGGTCGGGAGTAATTCAAAAATAATTATTTTATGTTAGAATATTATTAGTACTTTCAATAAAGAATACCAATACTTGTAACGGGTTTCACTCAAAATTTTCCAAACACGATACGATACTAGTAAGTATCGATACTTTATGATCGATACTGAGTAAGTGTCGATACTTAACGACCGATACCAGTATTGAGTAAAGTATCGATACCTCAGTGGTATCGTTTCATCCCTAGTTCCACCTCGCCCTTCAACAAAAGACCCGACCACATAATGCACCACCAGGAACACCCATGACCTAATGACCACAACATCGCAAGTATACTTTTGAAATCCCGAAATACCCAAACAGATCAGAAACACATCACTCGCAGGAGCGAAAACCGCTACGTCAAATACTACTCATGACCTCGTAACTTCACTTGGCTCGTGACCTTCTGACGTATTTTTTTAAGTAAATCTCATATTTTTCATTGTTGGTCCGAGTCCGCTGAGTAGAAAAGACTATCTGTCTATGTTTGGCAGATCTTAAGAGGCTAGAACGGGTTTAAATATAGCTCATTACCAACAATACCACTGGTGGTAGAGTAAAGACCAGCAACTAGCGCGGGTAGGAATCCACCGCCTTATAAATTCCTGCCGTCTTGATGACTCTGTCATGTACCAGTCTAGAGGGTAGCGTAGCCGGTAGACTCACACAATAAGCCTTCCATCCAGGCCTCATGACAGCAACGCACCTGTAACATCTATAGTGTCTGTAGGCCAAGGTCATCTCTTACCATCAGGAGAACCGTGAGCTTATTTGCTGACCTCTCACATAAAAAATATTATATTTAGAAAAGACATATTTTTTGTGATACGTACATACTCGTATATCATCTTAAGTTATATTAAATCCGTATAGTTTCAGTTTTAACTATTAACCGGTTATGTACTAATTATGAAATGTGTTGATTTTGCTGTTGCCTAACTTATCACTTAATACAATCCACGTACTTTAAAAACCTCGTTTACACATAGGTTTTATTAAAATAAAGGATTACAAACAAAAATAAAAATCATGTGAGTAACCTTTAGAACATTTACCAATTACTTTTTGTACAATAATTTGGTTATAGCTTTTTCTTGAAAATAACGAGTAGGTCCCTATTAGTCTGAGGCTTACTTGAGTTTGATAAATAAAAAAACAATGAAAGACAAGGGTCATGATTGGAATAGGATTCTTGTGATTCCAAAATTAATTGCGTTTTTATCAGAATACAACGAAAGAAATTGGAAGGGCAATGGTTCAGTAAAAAGAGTACTAGAAACCAATAACGTAGGGTAGAATAGCAGGTAAACTTGCAAGAGGATACAAGTCAGTGAGATGGTTATATAAATAACTAATTTTGAATCTCAAGTTACCTATTTCTATTTTTATGTGAAAAATCATTAATACCCTCATTTTTTTTCGAAATAATGTTGTGTACGTCTATAGACTTTTACAACGTCAACGCCCTCAATACCCTCATTCCTACTGGAAAACATTATAAAAGTCTCATAAGCGTTTTAAAAGTATATTCACTTCCATACACCCGAAGAGGTAGGCAAAGGGTTATACCTCTAAGGCACCCACGTCTAGGCGAAGACCCTAAATCGCATAATACATTTAGTGACCTTTTGCCAACCGGGCTTGTAGCCAATCACGGTAAACGTTATTTTTATTAAACAATTGAAAATACACATCGTCACTAGTTATTTCCGCAACATATAAATAAACTAGCTGTTACCCGCGGCTTCGCCCGCGATAAATTGAGATGTAAGCTATCCTATCTCTCAAGTTGGATCGAACTGCACATGGTGTGCGAATTTTATTATAATCGGTTAAGTGGTTTAGGAATCCATTGAGGACAAACATTATGACACGAGATTTATATATATTAGATTGTACTTGTAGTTTAAAAAAAATCAACGTGTGCTGATAAACATTTATAAAAAAAACATGTAAGCTTGTTTCCGTTACTTCCTATTGCCAAACTAGATTTGTCAAGTTTTTTGTGTTTACGTGTTTTTGTAATCGTACATCTGGCGTGGGATGTTTTAATACAAGTAATTTAATTATAAATAATATAATTCAAAACAAATTGTTTGTACACTATAAGTAGTTAACGACGACCTTTAACCTTTGAAACTTTGGAGGTCATGAAGAGGTTTCTCAAACTTAGTTGTAAGCTTATTTACACTTAATACCCAAGTAAGTATACTTTCAGGAAACATACCTTACCAGAGTCGAAAGTTTTGATGAGTTTGTTTCTGTAAACAATCAAAGACTAAAGAGGACGGGTACCCACTATTTACATTTTTATTGGCCCGTGTTGGTCCGGGCTCCTTTGCAGAATAGATCATCTGCCTTTTTGCCAGGCAGCTCGTAAAAGGCGAGCATAGGCATACCGTCACTAAGAGCGTGACATACTTCTAGGTGGTAGAGTTTCGCAGCGACTCGCCCGGATTGGTACCACCGCCTTTCCTGCCGCCATAACGTCATGACGTGTTCCGGTTTGGAGGGTAAGGTAGCCGGTAAACGCACTTTTGCTCGAGGCCTAACATCCCGACCTCAGGTTGGCAACGCACCATTACCACCTATGGTGTCTCTAGGCGGCATGAATTTCTTACCATCAGAAAATCCGTCTGCTTGTTTACTTTCCAATATCATAAAAAAAACGTATTAAGAAAGAAGGATCGCGTCTGTAGTCAAGTGATTGGTGTTCAAGTTGTCTTGAGGTCCCAGATTTATTTCCTGAGTCAGGCAATTCAAAAAGTTGTCTGAGATTGGATAAATTAGCGATAAAATAAAAGTTTGTCACCTATACTTACGATACGAAGGAAAAATAATAGAAAATTAAATTAAAAATTGTAAAAACTCCCGCTAGAAGAACTTACTCGTAATTTCCCTTTAAAAAGTAAAACAATTGCTGACATTTGGTTGATCTCCCCACTTTCACCTCCAGAACTTTTAAATGGCTCAACCGATTTTCATCGAACATGTCTAAAAACACTCACACATAAGTTACCTTTAATACAAAAAAACTAAATTGAAATCACTGCATTTGTTTGGAAATTATGATGCCACAGACAGACAGACACGTCAAACTTGTAACACCCCTCTTCTTGCGTCGGGGGATAAAGAAAATCTAAATAAAAATAATACAAATGATATAACGTAATTTAAACATACAATTAATGAAACTTGCATTTACAATAGACCGCTTAGTCCAAACTATATCTAATCGAACAATATCTTATGAACATTTATATACATTTCATTTTCGACTAGTAGTTCTTTTGAAATACTGTTATAAACTATAAACATTTTTCAATATTAAATGAAAATCAATCTGACAAATTTTATAACACTAGTGGTCGCATATTGGTCAAAACCGAACATAACAAATTTTAATACCTTTTATCAAGACCATCTCCATTTATCAAGACTAACTCTTTGTATGTAGTTTATGAATGTAGTTTGTGCACCATCTTTGATCTTTTATCGTTGTTATTAAATTTGTTTGTGCGTGTCAAATCCATGGTAGTATGTGTAATGTTTCATTCTTTGATGTAATGAACTTTATAAGCATTTTTTTTGTAAAATATTAGTGTTCAGCACTTCTCCTTCACCTTAACTATAAGTGTGCCAAATTTCATAATACTCCATCCTCGCAACTACCTTAAAAAGGGTCCAAAGTTTTGGCATCCCATATTAATATATAGATTATTATGAAATAAATAATAGGCAATTCGCGCTATGTGGCTAAGGTAGCAATCGATAGCCGAGTAGCAAATGAGAATTAATAGTAACTATAGCCATTGTACTTCCTAGGTGTCACATCGCCTTTGTGGTCTAGCGGTCCAAGTGTTGGATTTGACTTTATGAGGTCCCAGGTTCATTTCCTGGGTCGGACATCAAAAATGAAATTCGGTTTTTCCAATTTTCTAATAAAAAAAATGTTGCTCGGTATTGGATGTGTGGTCGGTTGGAGATAGGCTTGCCACCTATCACACCATGGGACTTAGTCTCTTCGGTTAATTGTGGGTGTGCCTTTGTCTACCTCTTCGAGGATATGGGCGTGAAGATACTTCCGTGTACCGCAAGCCATATACACCTAAGCTGCGAAGGACGGTAATTCAGCTTCATGGATCTATGAAAGCGGCCTCTAAAACTAACGATAAAAGTAAAAGAAATTTAATAACCAATACATTTATTTGACAGATTAGCTGTTGCCAGCAGTATTGTCCGCGTGGTTAATGGTCCCCAGGAAAAGTTTTCGGGATAAAACTATCCTATGTGTTAATCCAAGTTACTCTTTGTGTGCCAAATTTCATGAAAATTGGTTTAGTAGTTTTTGTGTGAAAGAGTGACAAACATACAAACTTTCGCATTTACGATTATAGCAGGATAACTTCTAGAAAAGAAAGACTTTCCACTCCATGTTTTATATGACTATTACAATAAACATAGCGTTATTTTCCAGCCTTATATCACAACTTACATGTGAAATTTTAAAAATTGTAATTATTTGAAATTGAAACAGCTGTATTTGATATTTTCCATCGTTGGCGCTTGGTAAAACTTCCAAATATTCATATTTTTAAATAAAAAAACTCTTGTACTGTTTAACATATTATAATTTATAAGTAATAAGTTATTTTCCAAGAATTTCTGTCTTGTAAATATTCTGAGGTTTTAGACTACCAGGACTTTGGTATAATACGCTTCTTAAATATATTTAAGTGTAGATATGAAATGTTTCTGAGCAGCTTGTAAAAACGAATACGTTGACCCTGACAGAAACATTTATTTTGTGAAGACTAATTTTATATTTGCATCGCTAGAATATTTTCAATGCTTGTGTTTAAATTGTTAATAACACAATTTTGTAATATAGTAATAAAAATAATAAATAAATATCCTTGGATAAATAACACAAATTAAATTTAACCTCAAAGTAAGCAAATAGCATTCTTGTCTTATGGTAAATATAAGTCAACGATACTATTACATAGAAATACCTAAAGAGATACCAGAATTTTAATAAGCACCCAGGCCCAGAAATGCAGACATATAATTTTTTTGTTATACAAGAGGAGGCAAACGAGCAAGTGGGTCATCTGATGGAAAGTGATCACCGCCGCCCATGGACATCCGCAACCGGGAGTATCGCAGATACGTTGCCGACCTTTAAGAAATGAGTACGCTCTTTTCTTGAAGGTCCCTAAGTCATAATCGTTTGGAAATACCGCCCTCGGTAACTGATTCCATAAAGGTTTTGTGCGAGCTAAGAAATGTCTTCGGAATCGCGCAGTTGTAGATCGCCACGCATCGAAATGATGGGCATGATACTTTTAACTCTGTCGCGATGTCCGAAGGTGGAAATCAGCGGTTGGAATTAAACCAAACAGCTCCTCAGAACATTCCCCATGCTTACTGTTATAAACATCAATTTAAATCAGACCGCAAAAACGCCTTACTTATTGCCATGGTATGAGTTGTGACGTCACCAGCCTGCGCATGCGACTGCGGTCAATAGGAACCAGTTTTATCCTTTGTTTACGTTTTATAATATTTTACTTAATTCATAGATCCAAAGTACTATCGAGTCCGAATCGTTTTTCAAAATTTGGCTAGTACTTTAAATGTCACCCTGTATATTAGATTCCAATAAACTAGTGAAATTATTAAAAACTCACAGCTAAAATATTTATTTCCTTACAAATTTTTGAGAATATCCCTTGATTTCAGTTCCTAATAAGCAATAAGGTCTTTATTACCCGAAAATAAAGCTTCATAGGGTTCCGTACCATTATAGGATAACTTTTTTGTCCGTATGTTTGGCTGTCAAGACCTTTTTCTCAGATATACGTGAAGGTATCTAGCTGAAGTTTATATAAAAACACTCAAGTCTTCTGTCCGTTGAATCTGTAAAAAATCAAATTTCTAAGGCAACGCAATCATGAGATACAGACAGCCCGTTATGTGGCAAATTTTTGGAACTCGCAAATCAATCAAAAAAATACTTTCAGTAAACTCAGAATCTTAAAATCGGTACGAATTAACGAATTAAATGACACATAAAGGAAAAATTACGAAAACCATAAATATTTAGTTGCATCGTATAATAAAATGCCTAATGGGTGAACATTTACTTATATGCCTACAGTTTTGTACCCAACCCTCGGTACGCGAGTTCAACTCGAACTTCATATTTTTTAAATTTAGAATAAATTTTCAAGTCAAAAAAGTTGTAACAATTTTTTAACATCTTAAAATTCTATATGCTCCAAATGGATTATTCTTTTATTATTGAAAGCAAAAATAACAAATATTTTTTATCCCAATTTATTAACAGGATTTTTTTGTGACTGTACCAAATTCCAATGAGATTGGAATAAGAACACTTCAATTATCGTCGATACGAAAATATACAATCGTACCAAATCTATCTTATTCTGAGAGCTCGTTCTTCCGGTCAAAAATATTCTGGTTATATTAGATCTAGATATGTCATCGGTTAAGCGATACAATAACAGAAATATCCACAGATAAATAATATAATAAGTGACAAACGCCTTCTCTTTATTCCGGGTCACCCTTGAACCAAATAAATTGCAAGCAATTTTCGGCCTCGTTTACTACGCTCCGGGATGCCAATGATACGCCTCTCAAAGTTCTGTGCTTCATCTCAATTTAGAGCCTTCTATATACTATTGTGAGGCCTAAAATATTACTTTATCGATTTTATTTGGTATAAAGTGCCGAGAATTCCAAAGGAGTAAACCCGAAATTGTTTTGTGAGGAAGTTATTTGTGATATTTTTGAGGAAGTTTGGGTAACATTTTAACGATATTGATACGTACGCTAAACATTTTATTTTTGTTAATATCGAAAATGACTTCAATAAAGTGTATTTTTTGGTTTCTAAGTATTTGATTGAATTTTAAAACTAACTATTAAGAGGAACCAGGGTATTAGTTTGGCAACATACCAACATTTTAAAGGGTCTATAAAATATGTAGTACAAAATTTTAGAGAAGCCGTCTCATTTCCTGCAATCTCAAATCAACTTAGTGGTGAAAATGTATCAGGAAGACTGATTGTCGCTTTCCAAGCAGGTTAAAAGTTTAGAATATGAATCGCACAGTAGACGATTGTATCACGATAGTGTGACATCTGGTTGTTGAATTCAGCCTACTGTTCCGCAGAGGATGCATCCTCAAGCATGGTTCCTTCATTACAGACACGATAAAGACTCCTACTTACATAGACATAATAAGACGTTATTAAACATGGACTAAAGTAGGAGTAAAGTTAAGTTGACATTAAAATCTGTATTATATTGTAATAAGGACTATGATACCAGGTTGAACCTTGGAGTATTTTACTCAATGCTTATTAATAAGACGATTTGGAACTACCACCTGTATACACCATAAATGTTATTGATACGTGGATATTTCATAGTCCATTTTTGTTTAGTAATATAATGATCTGAATGAGCTATTTTGTAGTATTCTAATTTCATGTTATATACCTGGATGACCGAGCTTTACTCGGTATTTTTTTTTGCAAATTGTGTTTTTGGGAAATTATATTTAAGTACGACCCCATAACACAAATTTTCTTAGAAAACACTCATTGACTTCGTGTCACTTAACAACGCCATCTGCTGGAACAACTTTATTCCTCACAAAAAATAGTATTATTATTATTCGCCAATAGATGTCAGGAAGAGTCATATTTTTCAGTTTAAACTTTAGTTCAGCACTTCTCCTTCACCTAAACTATAAGTGTGCCAAATTTCATAATACTCCATCCTCGCAACTACCTTAAAAAGGGGTCCAAAGTTTTGGCATCCCATATTAATATATAGATTATTATGAAATAAATAATAGGCAATTCGCGCTATGTGGCTAAGGTAGCAATCGATAGCCGAGTGGCAAATGAGAATTAATAGTAACTATAGCCATTGTACTTCCTAGGTGTCACATCGCCTTTGTGGTCTAGCGGTTCAAGTGTTGGACTTGACTTTATGAGATCCTAGGTTCATTTCCTGGGTCGGGCATCAAAAAGAAAATTTGGTTTTTCCAATTTTCTAATAAAAAATATTGCTCGGTATTGGATGTGTGGTCGGTTGGCGGTAGGCTTGCCACCTATCACACTATGGGACTTAGTCTCTTCGGTTAATCGTGGGTGCCCTGGTTGTGCCTTTGTCTACCTCTTCGAGGATATGCGCGTGAAGATACTTCCTAGGTGCACCGCAAGCCGTACACACCTAAGCTGATAAGGACGGTAATTCAGCTTCATGGATCAATGCAAGCGGCCTCTACAACTAACGATAAAAGTAAAAGAAATTTAATAACCATTACATTTATTTGACAGACTAGCTGTTGCCTGCAGTATTGTCCGCGTGGTTAATAGTCCCCAGGAAAATTTTTCGGGATAAAAACTATCCTATGTGTTAATCCAAGTTACTCTATGTGTGCCAAATTTCATGAAAATCGGTTTAGCAGTTTTTGCGTGAAACAGTAACAAACATACACACTTTCGCATTTACGATTATAGCAGGATAACTTCTAGAAAAGAAAGACTTTCCACTTTCAGACACATGTGAAATTTGAAAAATTGTAATTATTTGAAATTGAAACAGCTGTATTTGATATTTTCCATCGTTGGCGCTTGGTAAAACTTAAAAATATGCATATTTTTAAATAAAGAAACTCTTGTACTGTTTTACGTGTTATAATTTATAAATGATACGTTATTTTCCAAGAATTTCTGTCTTGTAAATATTCTGAGGTTTTAGACTAGCAGGACTTTGGTATTTAATACGCTTCTAACATGAAATGTTTCTGAGCAGTTTGTACCTGGATGACCGAGCTTTACTCGGTATTTTTTTTGCAAATTGTGTTTTTGGGAAATAATATTTAAGTACGACCCCATGACACAAAATTTCTTAGCAAACACTCATTGACTTCGTGTCACATAACAACGCCATCTGCTGGAACAACTTTATTCCTCACAAAAAATAGTATTATTATTATTCGCCAATAGATGTCAGGAAGAGTCATATTTTTCAGTTTAAACACGAAAATTTTTCAGTTTAAACACGAATAAAATGTCATTTTCTAAAATGATCCTAGCTAGATCGATTTATCGCCCCTAAAATCCTCTACATACTAAATTTCATGAAAATCGTTGGAGCAGATTCCGAGACTGCAATTATATATATGTCGCGAGGTCATATTTGTCGGCTGCTACGGCTACATAAGTCAAAGCGAGCATGCTTCGTGAAGTATTCTTTGTGAACGCCTTGCAGTGTTCGGACCGCTGTCTAGTACGGAGGTCGCCACTGGTAATAGGTCTCTTCCTGTCATAGGATGGCAAAAAGATAATTCTAGATCGTAATTGTTAATTTAATTATGATCAAGGGCCCGAGTTGTGGGTCATTCGGGGGGTGCATTATTTGGTTGGCACTCACGCGGTAAGAGCGGGGTGGAGCTCTACCTTCCCCTTCGGGGGTTTACTTTTGTTGTCATAGTGGAATGCTTAGTCCTATGTTCACGATGGTTTGTTTGGCAACGGAAAGGCATACGCTACTTGTTAGTGCGAGAGTACTGAATGATAGCGTGTGGACATCAGGATCGAGTGGATTACGTGTTACAGCTTTGTTCTGATATTTCTAAGTTCTTTAGTAGCCAAACGCCCACAAGTTGTACGCTCCCGGGCTGCCCGCCCGGCGGCTCATGTATCGGCCAGTAGATAGGATGTGTTTTCGCTTCGACAAATATACATACTAGAATTGCTCATTTAAAGGTATGAGACATAGACAAGGCAGCTTTCGTGGTAGTAAGAATCCTCACCTATGTACACAATAGATATTACTGATATATTGTTATATTATGGCAACGAACTTTAGCCTCATGGCGAGAATTGATACTATGGCGGTAGGGGTAGATAGTGGTACTAATACATAAAATTTGGACGAGGTCTATTATAGTAATTATATCATTATACGAGTACTATGTATTTCTTACACGTATTATTCTCAGATAACTGTACCAACTCAAGAAACTTGTGTCACGTATCCCTTAAATCGTATTATATCATTATTCGCTTCGAAAGTAACGACGAAGGGTAAATTAAATTTAGTCTATTACATCTGGGCACATTGTACTTAGTCGAAGACTAAAGGGTTTCTCGATACAGGGTCGATATCGAGCCTTTCCAGGATCTAACTATCAAGGTAGCGTTATTTAATACTTTGGAGTGTAAAGATCTAATTATATTTTGCCCTTAGTGAAGTTTTATTGTTTCTCCAAAATCAATTTCCATAAAACCGGAAGATGGTTGTAGACACGCCTTCCAACAAAGATCACAATCGAGGAAATGTTTTTTCTATTACTATCAACTTATTTAAATTATTTCGGTTCGGTTATTTATATTTCGGTTATTATCAGTTTTGATCAAATCTATAGTACAAACGTGTTTACAAGCTCAGGATATTGTCGTACGGCAACGCCCCTTTAAATCTTTGGAAAGATAGACACCATTTGAAGAATATTTACAATTAAATACGCTGAGGTTTCAACATTGCAGGACTACCATTTTCTTCTTTTTAGTGATAAGTTACATCCCCAGATAAAAACAACCCTTTTTTACATTTAATCACTAAAATATTTAATTTAAAAAAATATATTTAATTTAATGTATCTCAAAAGGTAGCTAAGAACCATCTCGATCACTTAAGTATGAAAACTAAAAGTCGTGTTAAAATTGGTCTCATAAGAGTTATGATGTTCATACATATATGCACACGCACGAACGTACAAATGCACTCACATATCACATACAGACACACAGACCAACAGACACGTCAACGCCATAAAAGAAAACGACGTGTTGCACTTTGGGAGTGCCGGCAGAAGTGAAAACTTGAATATTAATATATTTGTGCATATTTCATATTTTGGATTGGTTAGGGAATAATTTTGCACGAATTGCTTTAATTATCAGTATGAAAATATTTTCATTTATATGGAAGAAAACAATACTCATTTATTGCGCTGTCGTACACAAACATGACAATACGAACATTCGCGCAAGCGCCCTGTGCCGTGTTACGAATTTTCGATCAGGTCACGTGTCCTGACGCGAGGAAGTTTTTACCCATTCCAATATAAGTGCGCAACGCCGCTAAAGAAGTTTTCACTTCAATAAACCCCCAATAAATAAGAAGCATTTCACAGAAAAGAGGACTGTAAATAGACATTTCTTAAGCCTGGCCATGGAATGGAGTAATTGAGCGGAATTAATCCACAAACTATATTTTTCCCCGAGAGGTTTGGGGCTGTTTTTGTCAACAGTCACGTCCCAGCTTGCTTAATCATGAATGACGCGTTTACGTATTCAGAAGGCTCGCTAGCCGCTAACGAGAACACGAGATAAGTTTACGAACGTCGGCGGCACGAATTCCCGAAAGCGTAGACCTCGCTTTGATTATCTGGGATTTGGAATTAACATATTAGAAGTGCAAGTTGATGCTGTACAAGCAGTGAGGTTGTATAGTTGATTGAGGTTTGGAGCACCCTTACTAGTGTGTACAAGTAATCAGAATGTTTCTTGTAGTTTAGAACATATTTGTTAGAGTATATGTATCCTGTTACATCATATGTACAAGAACTTTGATTTGAAATTTTTGTTTTAGGTATAAAAGATTTTAAAAATTGAATTGGAACCAAAAGTATAAAAGTACTAGTTTTAGGTATAATGTTAGTAAAATCTTAAAACTTGAATTTTGAACCAATTGAACTAAAATAGGAATAGATGTATCGATGATAATATAATCAAACATATTCCGTCTTATTATACGTGAATAAAGTACTTCAAGGTTCCAACTGGTATTAAGTATAGTCTTTCAAAGTGATAAATACTATAATATCAGCTTGGCCTTTAGCATGATTTGTTGCATAGATTAAGTTCGGTAACTGACGTTTAGAAATCTATAACGTTTTTGTTCTGAAAATTCAGTTCTCTTGGTTGCCAGTGGAGGCGGCATACAAAGGCTTCATACAAATTATTTTACGGCGGCGTTAGTGAGTATAGCGCCGTAAGCTCATGGTGAGTCCTCTGAGCCTTTACCATAAGTTGTATAGATTACGTTCGGTAAGTTATGTGTCAAAATCTATGACACTTATGATCTTAAAATGTGTTTCTCTTAGTTACCAATAGAGGCGCTGTTCAAAGTTTTTATACAAATGATTTATAGACACGGTAGAGAGTATAGTACTTGAAAAGCCGTAAACTCATGGTAAGGACCCTGAACTTTACTCTTACTTTGGTCTATGCTTATTAACAAGACGGATAACTAAAAAGACAGTTAATTAAAAATGGCTGCCGTGAAAAAAAACTCTTAACAAATGTTATTGTACATTTCAAAAAATTTAGTGGGGTATATATTGATATATTATGAGTGTATAATTCTTTCTTCTTTTCTTGCAAACGGCTGAATTGATTTGTTTGAAATTTGACACTTAGGGCAGGTACAACCTGGGATATCTCATAGGTTACCAATTGTTATTTTAATATATTACCCCCGATACGAATTAGTGGCGTTTCATATTTATAAAACGCGCATCTATAGTTAAAACGCCAACGTCAGAAATGCATTTAATGTAATTAACCAAAATGATTGAATCATTAAGAGGCACAGAGCAAAACACGAAAGAAAGTAACTGTTTATAGTACTTTTTATTTACGACCGAAGCGGAGTGTCACGACTAGTATTTCATTTTATTTAAAAAAAAGATATTTCAAATTAAAAGCAGGACACAAGTCACTAGACACAGGGCTCAAGGTGTCCCTGATTCAACCCATTTCAAATTTGATCCCTTTGGTAATCCTACTTTACGCTTGGGCTTTTTCACGATTTTTTTACAAAATACAAAGGTACTGTAATATGTTCTCAAGTTTTTTCAGTCGCAATTACTTATTTATAACAACAAGCAAATTGTATTCTACTAGTGATTGAATTTTAAATGCACTGTGTATTGTTGACAAAATTAAATTTTGTTTCAAATTTTGAAATGTTAGTGAGTGTTATACGTGTGGTTGTACGTAACCTTATTTGTACTGACAATATGCAATTGACAAAGAAATATGGACGTCATAATTAACTGCTAGATTTTAGGCACTTTGAAATGCCACCTGGGGGCTGAATATGTTTATTAGTGGCCAACTCAAAATGGAAAATGTACATCCAATAGCTGTCAAATGACGTATTTTATATTTGCTATATCCAGTGACTAACAGAAATACAACAGAGATAGTAAACACAAAATTAAACGACGTCATTTGACAACTATTTGATGTACACTTATACATTTTGAGTTAGCCACTAGATACATAATCAGCCCCCTGATTAGTTATCAACTTTGGATGTATCGTAGGTTTATTTTCTGACATCACAGTCATCACTAGGTGTAGGCTTTCGACAGTATGTTGGACTTATTTTCAATGCAATTACTTTTTCTTGCATTGGCCCAGGGCTTCGCTGAAATGTACAGTTGTTTCCTTAAGGATAGCGCACATTTGGTCGTGCCGAAACAAAGCGGCACGGAAGCATAGTACACTATGCCAGGCCGGGTCGAAGCGGATTTTTCCACGGCGGATTTTGCACGACACGCTGCGCGCAGGCGACGATGGGGCCTACAGTCACCAAAGAGGTAGTAAAAAACTATGAGCGTTCGACTATGAGGGAACTAGGATAAACAACATTTTAATTTTGTTCATACAAACTGAAAGGGCGGAACGAAGTTCACCGAAGCAACTAGTTACTAACACTTATTCTTATACACATTACTAGTGATACTAAGACTAAATAAGTAAATAAAAAAAGTATCTTCACGCCCATATCCCCGAAACGTTAAGCAGAGGCACAACCAGGGCACCAACGACTTGCCGAATACACTAAGTCCCACTATTACCAACAGGGCACATATCCAATCCCGAGCATCGTTTTTTTAGAAAATTAGAAAAACCAAATTTTCTATTTGTTGCCTATCCAGGATTCGAACCCGGGACCTCATGCACTCAAGTCCAACACGTGAACCGCTAGACCACAAAGTCATCTTTTTAGGATAAATAGAGATTTTTCCAAGTAGAGAGCTTAATTTGAAGCTTACAAAATCATGCCTCATACGACCCAAATCATAAGTTATCCATTATCCCTTGAAAGTTTACCAGTGAGCCTACTCTTAAAGCACAATAATGGTAAATTCTGACTTTCCATTGATATCTTAATAAATCCTAAAAGTGAAAGCGATATTATGACCCAAAGGAGCGAGGGTCAATGTAATATAAAGACTGAGTAAACCGAGTCTAATGAGTCATTTGTCCTGGTTCAATATTAGCCTGTGTTATTCAAACAAAGTTTAGTATTATAAATATCGGTAGGGTTGCGATGAAGGTCCTCTCTTGTTTCCTAACGTAAAAGTTCTTTCATTTTCTAATGGATCGGCGGTGAGGGAATATTTGTTGGAAAACTTTTACCAGACGCAGATATTTACATAACAAAGAAAAGGGGTAAGGGTTTTGCGTGATCCTTGGAGCGTAGTCTTGACAGGATTTTTATCATGTTAAGGACTTGTGGGTCAATTTCACAAGTTTCTTGTATAAAGTTGTATGGGTAAGCAATCAGCATTGCTTTTGTGTGCGAAAATTTGTGTATCTAGCTAAAAATACGTACTTACATTGAGAAGGTTTTGTAGTTGAAGGATCCCATCATAATAAATAGTGGGGTTTATCACAAATACGCATTCCCTGGATTTTTGTATTTTGTTTTTGTTTCGTGTTTTCATTATAACAATGAACAATATGTAAATTATAATAACAGTATGTTTATTATTCTGTTAATATTCACCGCAATGTAATTGCAATAATTCAATTTCTGATATATTGTAAAAAGTGACCAATTTGTGAGTAATAATTTTTTTCAGCAAAAATTAAAATGATCTCATATTATGACTGTCTCAAAAAAAAGGTGTGGCTACAAACTGTATAAATTTAAAAAAAACATACAGTCGAGTATCGAAACTCGACTGTTTATTTTTTTTTCTTTATTATATATCTTACATATGCATATATCTTTGTTTATGTCAACAACCTCAAAATCAAAACTACCAGCATCCTGCTGCATTGCATTGATGAAAGGGATTGAAGAAAGGGGTAATGATACGTTGTCTATCAGTTGGCACTAGGTAGCAAGGCCTCTAGTGGGACTACATTTACTGAATTAGTACGTCTTGTCTAGACTCTAATAAAACTAAGCACTGAAGTTGCTGCCTTACCTGAACTGAAGAAGAGCAAAAATAGGGACGGTGGTAAATCCTGACGAATTATTTTTTTATATGAGTAAAAACAACCAGAGCACCCACCACTAGCTGAAGACTCTAAGTCCCACAGTGTGATAGGAGGCCATCGCCAACATTTTTTATCCGCAAAGGGGCCTACCCAGAGGCAAAACTAGGGCACCCACGACTAGCCGAAGACTTTGAGTGTGAGTGATAGGTGGCAAGACTATCTCCAATCGGGCACATATTATTCAATCCCTGTCAACGTTAGTTTTATTAGAAATTTGAATATATGTATACATTTTCAAATTTCTCTGTTACCCGACCCGGTGATCAAACCCGGGACCTCGAGATGTCAAGTCCGACGACGGACCGCTAGACCACAGAGGCGATTTTTTTAATATAAGAGTAGGCAAACTAGCAAGTCAACTAGTAAAACTGTATTGCGTTTTTTAATTTTTTTTTGGCGAAATATGTATTAAAATTATTATAATTAATACAGTTAATTATGCCCAAGAAGCAAGCATATAATGTTCTTACACTATAGTTAGATCGATTTATTTGAAATGCGTATTTATATGTTTGTTTATCATCACTTCATAGTATAAAACAAAGTCGCTTGCCGCTTTCTATCCCTACTTATTCTAAGATTTTTAAAACAATTAATATTCATACGGTTTGTGTAATAGATAGCGTGATTCAAGATAAAGGTTTATGTGTATAACAACATAGAATTTCGTCCACCAGTGTGAAGCTTGGACGTGTCGGTTTTTTTTCTGACATTGGAAGGCAAACAAGCAGACGGATTTCGTGATGGTAAAAAATTCACGCCGCCTAGTGTCACCAAAGGTGGTAATGGTACGTTGCCAACCTGAGGTCGGGATGTTAGGCCTCGAGCAAAGGTAAGTTTACCGGCAACCTTATCCTCCGAACCGGAACACGTCATGACGTTATGGCGGCAGGAATAGGTAAGGCGGTTGTACCAATCCGGGCGAGTCGCTTCGAAACTCTACTACCTAATCAGATGTCACGGTGTTAGTGACGATAAGTCTGTGCTCGCCTTTTACGAGCTGCCCAGCAAGGAAGGCAGATGGTCTATTCTACAAAGGAGCCACCACGGGGAAAGTATAAAAAGCATAGTTGAGTATATTTTCTCATTTTGATCAAATAAACTAGTTTCCAAAATCTTTAACTACTTAAAAATGTTCGAGTTTTAAAATGTTATTACTTTTACCGATAACCTTATTGGAAAAACATATTCTGTTTTATTTTAGATAAGGAAATTGGTAACAAACAGGAAAGTTTGAGATTTCTGATATCGCTCTTACGGATAAGTATTTGAAAAGCTTCTCAATTGGTTGCACTGAAAGAATTGTCAGCGGCTAAAAATATATTCCTTTGGACAAACAAATACTTCACTTGAAGTATATGGGTGTTTTTGTAACAAAATCTGAATCTCGTATTGGACACAAACTTTAATACCATTTTCATCTAATATATATTTTAATATATATCCATCTTATCGCCTCTGTGGTCTAGTGGTCCGGGTGTTGGACTTGACTGCATGAGGTCCGGGGGTTCGAATCCCAGGTTGGCCCACACAAAGAAAATTGGGTTTTTCCAATTTTCTAACAAAATAAAAAAAAAAGTTGTTCGGGATTGGAAATGTGCCCGGTTAGCGATAAGCTTGCCACCTATCACATTGTGGGACTTAGTGTCTTCGGCTAGTGCGTGGTTCGGGGATATGGGCGTGAAGATACTATATATCCATTTCGCGCATCATCGCATCGTGCCTGAACGGATGGACTAATTTTGCTCATTCTTTTTTATTGTGATGGTTATTGTTTGGAGAAGGACAATCAAATTTCAAAGGAGACAAATTTCATTACAATAGGTCAAGTAAGTTCGGCGTTAGTCGCGAACATGATACACAAAGACAAACAAAAATTATAAAAATGTTAAAAATGTCCCTCCTACTGCCCTGATACTGCTACTGGACCTTTTTAGAAACCCTATCTTTTTAAATATCTGAAATACACAGAATTCACTCTTCTACAGTTTTATTAGTATAGGTTTAAACACATTAAAGACTATAAATTATACAACATTTTCAACTAAGGTTTTACAGGATATAATATAATATTCTTAACAAACATTACCTTTTTTAATTTTAAGTCAACCAAAGATAAAAAAAAATAATGTACGGCATAGTTAACTATAAATTTAATAAACATCAGCAAGATTTATTTAGTAAAAAATGCCACTAGCATAAACTATCTTCTCGAATTTCATTTTGACAGGCGCTATTATTCCGTTGCCCTCCTTTACTACCATAATCAGACATTTAAGTACCATTTTTGAAACACATCTAAACAATAACCTATTAATTGTCTAATTAGTTAAACAAAATGCCATTTCGTGTTTCGAATAAAGCGTAACACATTTGATTCTTTCCTACTCTGTAAGTTTATTTTATTATCCACATTGAGTAAGTTTTGCTAAAACATTTCAGCCAATATTTTGTTATGGTAATTTTGAATATATAATAACTAGCCTTTATCCGCAACTTCGCTCGCATTGAAATCATAGAAAAGTATAATAAGTTACTTTTAATAGCCCTAAGAACATGTGTACAAAGTTTGATGGATTATATATGATATATGGATGGATGCATTTAAATTTATAAGCAGGGATAAGGATTAATATCAATTTCATCGGATCTAAAGGCCTATTCTAGATGTTAGCTCATTTATTAAAAAAATGGGTTATAATAACTATAAAAAAAGTAAGTATCTTTACACCCATATGTACTTAGGTAGGAAGAGGTATACACTGGATACTTCCACTTACCCGAAATTACATAGTTCCAAAATACGATAGGTGGCAAACCTATCCAAGCTTGGCACTCATCCAATCTCTAGTAATATTGAATTAATAAAAAAGTTAACAAAATCAAATTTTAAGTTGCCCGACCTGTGAGTCACACAGGGGCTCGTAAAGTCAACTCTAACATTGAACCACTAGATCACAGGATAACATTTCACATTAACGAATGTGTCGTCCTCTAACCTAACCTAAATAACCAATATGCTAACAAAGTACAGTTCGCTACTAAAAACGGTCCATTTTACAAGAAACACTGATTACTTGTACACACTAGCAAGGGTGCTCCAGACCTCAATCAACGATCCAACCTCACTGCTTATACAGCATCTACTTGCACTTCTAATATGTTAATTCCAAATCCCAGATAATCAAAGCGAGGTCTACGCTTTCGGGAATTCGTGCCGCCGACGTTCGTAAACTTATCTCGTGTTCTCGTTAGCGGCTAGCGAGCCTTCTGAATACGTAAACGCGTCATTCATGATTAAGCAAGCTGGAGACGTGATTGTTGACAAAAACAGCCCCAAACCTCTCGGGGAAAAATATAGTTTGTGGATTAATTCCGCTCAATTACTCCATTCCATGGCCAAGCTTAAGAAATGTCTATTCACAGGCCTCTTTTCTGTGAAATGCTTCTTATTTATTGGGGGTTTATTTTGAAATGGTGATATACTACCTTACTTTACTCATTGAAAAAAGGTGAGTCTTTTAATGTTAAAATCTTAGAATATTGATATTTTTAATAGACTCTGGTTTTTTTTCAATTAAGACTTCTTAAACTTTCAAGCTGACCACAAAAAGGCAAACAAGGAAACAGGAATTATGCATTATTGTTATATAGTTACCGTTTTATTAATAAACATTGACTAAATTACTCCAAGGTTCAACCTGGTATTATAGTCTGTATTACATTGTGATACCGTAAATAATATCAACTTGGCTTTACTCTTACTTTAGTCTATGTTATTATAGACGACTAAGATTCAAAAAAATATGTTTTAACGGTCGTATTAACTCCTAAGATATGATTAACTGACAAATCACATATTTTGATATAGATGTCAAATTAGTGAATTTGAAGTTTGCAAAGTTAGAGCGTTGAGAGTGAGAAGCTTTAGAAAATAGATAAGTAAGTATCTTCACGCATACATCCCTGAGGAGATAAGTAGAGGCACGACCAGAACATTCATCACTGGCCGAAGACACTAAGTCCCCACAATGTGATAGGTGGCAAGCCTGTTCCAAACCAGGCACACATCCGATCCCGAGTAACATTGTTTTATTGGAAAATTGAATTGAATGAAAAAAAAACCACATGTTCTTTTTGTTGCAAGACCCGGGAATTAAACCTGTTCCGGGAAGTTCAATACCTGGACCGCTAGACGACAAAGGCAATAAGTATAGATAAGTAAGAAGGCTTTCTTGAAAGTATTTTATGAATTAAAATATCTGAAAAATCGAAGCTGCTCGTATGAGTTATAATAAAAAATGTTTAGATCGTCATATTAAAATAAGTACAGTACTTGGTACAAGTGTAACAGAAAGATATCATTGTATGAACAAACTTTGTGTAAACGCTTTCAGTATTTGCTACTTAAACTTACTTGAATAGCATTTTGACAGGCGCCTATTTGCTGTAAACAGCATCGTTGGTTCCTGTAAGGGGACACTAGAAGACTTTAAAGTTTTAAGTATCATTCCCTTGTTATATTTCGGATAGTTTTCTATATCTATAACTTTTGTATAAAAATAAATCGATATTTTCTATTGTCACATCATGCGTGAACGGCTGAAATAGTTTCACTGATTATTTTTTAGTTGTGTTAATTGTCAGCAGATGTTTTTACATATATACATATCTTCACGCCAAGTTTCTTACGTAGTATGCAGAAAGTATTTACAAAAAAAAATATTCCAATAAAATTTTAAAGTTAAGACAGGTCGAATGTCTGTGGAATCAGTTAGTTTTATATAAAAAAAATGAATTCCCATTTCCCTTGAACGTGGACGTATGAAACTACTAGCAGAGCTGGCAAACCCAACGTCTGCTAGCTCTGCTATTTTTCTTAATGTGGTTTTAGTAAAAAAGTTAGGGTAAGTCCTTGTCACTTAGGGGTATAAAAAATAGGTAGTAAACGATTGCCAGACCTACTGGATATGCATATAAAATTTGATGAAATTAGGTAAAGCCGTTTCGGAGTAGTACGGTAACTAACTAATCAGTTTTCTCCTAATTACCTTCGTAACTCATTTAAATTCTTACATTCTCCTGATTCGCCTTGTCGTTCAAATGTACGTACTCTGTTGCCATACCCTTCTAGTCATTCTGCTGCATATTCCCATTCATTCACAGTCCATGCTGTAAGGTTGTGGAACTCCTTACCTTATGTTATTCGTGGCTTGAAACTCTTGATTCTTTCAAGAAACATCTAAAAGAGCATTTCTTTGACATAGCTTAGATTCTCAATTCGTTCATATAATTTTACTTTAGGTATATGTTTAGTTTAATTTTGTTTATCTGTTTTGTTATTTTTTTATTTTATGTGTTTTAATTAATTCAATAATATATATAGTAGTTTCTATATCTGTACACCAAGTCTACTTATTTTATTTTATTTAATACTTTCCTTTTACGGGTTGGCAGGAAGAAATTTCTTTTATTAGAGATAAGCTCGCCTTTTGTACTTTGTTTTTCTTTTTACTTTTAAGTATTTTTTTTAATCAGTGTACAATAAAGAGTTAATATATATATAAATAAATCTAAAGTTTAGCGAAAGCTTCTCTTGTTTTATTCACAGTTGAAGGTTTACATGAAAGAAAACAAATTGTGAGTTTAACGGAAGATTAGGAAGTCCAAGAAATATTCATAGATAAGATAATACCAGCTAGTTTGAAATAAATAAGTTTTTTTTGCGTAAATTCTAGATTCCTTTGAATAATAAACGTATAAACTATTTACATGAGTTTATGGTAGGAAACCTGAAAACAACTATTAGACTGCGACTGGTAGTACACAATTATTTTAGTAGCAGTACACTATTATTTTAGCTGTTAATTACGATTATAACATTTGTAGTTAGCCCGAAGTTTGAGCCCAAAGTTATATATAAATATCTGATAAGCAACTTCAAAGGAAAGATATATTATCTATGTCAGTACGTTTTAGGGAAGTTAAATTACTTAACATTGGATACTGTCAAATCGAATTTTAAATGTTTCAAGAACAGAAATATAATTTAAAAAACAGGTTTTTTTATGATATTGGAAGCCAAACAAGCAGACGGATTTCCCTTTGGTAAGAAATTCAAGCTGCCTAGAGACATCGATGGTGCGTTACCAACCTCACGCCAGGATATTAGGCCTCGAGCAAACGAAAGTTTATTAACTACCTTATCCTAACGGAAACACGTCAACGCCGCTTAGAGACACCAAAGATGGTAATGGTGCGTTGCCAACCTTAGACTAAGACATTGTGCCTTGAACAAAAGTTAGTTTAGTTGCCAACTTATCCTCCGAACCGGAACACGTCAACGATAAGTACTGACCATATGGCGGCTGGAATAAATAACTAACTGGACGAGTCGCTGCGAAAGTCTACCACCAAGTTAGAAGTCACGGTGTTAGTGACAGTAAGCCTATGTTTGCCTTTTACGAGCTGCCTGCACGAAATCAGCTGGTTTATTCTGCAAAGGAACCCAGACCAACATGGGAAATATTTAATGAAAATGGGTTTAACAGGTTTAATCTTAGGTTGAAAGAAAAAAAGGATCACTTTATTCCGTTGCGGCAAAGCTTCTAGATCGTCTAAAATAAATAAATATTTTTGACTTTTACAAGTTAATATATTTGTCGTTTGGAGATAAATTAACTACCGAACTCCAAGTAGTTTCTTTAATTACTTCTGCTGCGAAAAGTGCACGTGAATTAAGGCCGGGTATACACTAGTTTTGAAATATGTATATAAAAAAAACCTTCAAGAAAAGAGCGTACGCATTCTTTAAAGGTCCGGAACGCATCTGTGATACTTCTAGTGTTGCGGATGTCCGTGGGCGGAGGTCATCACTTTCCATCAGGTGACCCACATGCTCGTTTGCCTCCTCTTATATAAAAAATTACGATGCTAGTACTAATACCGTCTACTAGTGCTGTATCATCAACCCATTAACATTCGATTTGATCCAATGAAAATTTTGTGCGAAAATTGGTTTGACATAGCACGTTTAAAAAAAATACAAGGCCTTGGCGCATGGACAAAACAAAAATTGTAAAGAGTCCGATCTTATGGAAAAAAAGTCGTTAAAATTTAACTTTACAAATATTGGTTTTAATTCGCCCGTAATTAAAACTCTTACTGATTTTTTTTGTTTATTGGCTCAGAAGCTCATATATTATTATTTTTTTACATTGCAATAATTTACTGTATTGAAATATAAATAAATATTTAAAGAATTCAAACTTCCAAAGGCAAATAATAACAACAGCATTCACAACGTCCGATTTCCCCTGAAGTGTTTCGAAATAATAACACCTTTTCACCGTTTTCGCTTTTTCTACCATACTCCTAATTAATTATGTTACATAAACAAAATAGTACAAAAAACATTTTTGTTGAAATTGGTAATGGTATTTTGGAACAACCTGCCAAATGGTACTTTTCACTCTCAACATTATATCCTTACTCTGTGCTAGCTACTACATACATAATTCATATTGATACCTATTATCAAAAATGAAAAGTTAAAAAAGGCACAGGCAAAATAATTTGACAGATGGTCGTAAAATGCCAGCTTGAATTCGTAACCTTTTTTATTTGAGTCTATAATTTACCGCTTTCTGATGCTCAAGAGCCCAAGAAAGCAAAAGATTTAGCCTACTTTTGGGATCCGCGAAAAAAAAAGGAAATTTCACTTAGTAAACTGTAGCAAAAACCTGGTCCTAAAGTAAATACATATCACATAAATAGTATAAAAACATTGTTATAGAAAACACATATCTGCACGGTTCACATCACACTGAATCTGCAAAAAAATTCTTACCCGTTGTGCATGATTTGTCGTACTACTGACATTGCGCAGCCATTAGTAGCTAACATCAAAGCTACACATATATTTGATAATATGTAAGTTATAAAAGCGCATAAAAGGTTAAGCATGCGCAATAAAATTAAATACCTATATTAAAATAAATGTATTAATCTTTTATAACGAACTAGCAGCCTGTCTAAGCTTAGCATGGATGGACAATCTTCTATGTTGTACACATAAATCTTTCTCTTTAATCTACTATTATATCTATTAAAAAATGGGTTCGAATCCCGGGTCGGCCAACATAAAGAAAATTGGATTTTTCCAATTTTATAATTTAAAAAAAATGTTGGTCGGGATTGGAAATGTGCCCGGTTAGCGATAGGCTTGCCACCTATCACACTGTGGGACTTAGTGTCTTCGGCTAGTTGTGGGTGCCTTGGTTGTACCTCTGCCTACCTCTTCGGGTAGAAACAAATGTAGTAGAAAAAAATGAACTCGAAATCCATTGCGTAATTTAAAGATCTAAGCATACACAGGGCAGACACCGGAAAGCGACTTTGTTTATATAGTGATAAGTACATGTTACGTATAGTAAATAAGCTAATGGTTGAATTAAAGCAATCGTTGCCTAAAGTAGCGTACAATATTTTTTGTGACGAGATAGCGAACAAGTGCATGACTCTCCTGGTGGGAAGAGATAACCTACCATCACTATGACCACAGATGTTGTAGGTGCGCTGTCTTTTGGCTTTATACGTATGTTGGTGGTGCAATGTTAATTTTACAACTAAATTTATTTCTAATTTTTAACTAATTATTTTGCTTGCCAAATCTAATTGTGAAAACCACAAGCAATGATGATATAGCAATAGGAATGTAAATGGTGATGAAATGTTAAACTAGACTAGACGTTCCTATATACTTTAATAAAGTTTAAGATATTCATGAAATTTTTAAAATAACTAAGAGGCAAAATGTAGACGGATTTCCTTGTAGTAAGAAATATACAATTTAGGTGTCCATCCTAACTTATTGTCCGCTATTTTTTGAGGCTGATAAGACTTGCATAAAAGGCTATAAACAATCAGCTTCTTACAAAATACTTTGCACCATAGACTACGGCCACCTATTCTTGATGTTAGCCTGGTTAAACAAGGAGTAAGGTTCTATAAATCAATGTGAATATACCTTAAAGTCACTCAGTTCTTAAAACTTTGAAGTTGTATGTGAACATGACAGTTCACGGAAAATATCTCCGAGAGATGTTTGTGAAGACGACACTTAGAAATTGTTCTCAAGTTATTTAATGCAATATAATTTTACAAGTTGTTGGCAGTCTGACAGTCGTTCGTCTCCCTTGTTGACTTTCAAAATGTTGAGCGCCTTCACCAAGTGTATTGTTAATTATTTTGACCAGATAAATTTGTACGCCTTTGAAGAGTTTATAGAAAGTTTTATTAGTATAATATTTTGTTTTGCTATGAGAATTATGATGTAATCGGATTATTATTAATAGGCGTTTTTTGCGGTTTGCGTGTAACACTGCATACGAAAGTGATAGCATTGTACGTACGAGACTTTGTTATTAAGAGACTCCAAAAAGGTGGCTACAAATTCGACTGTCTCTTTTTGTAGATTTTTTTAATATGATCAATCCAACAATACGATTCGATTTTGATGTTTTTTTTTTCGAAACGCAGATCATGATTTCAAGATGGTCCCATATAAATTTTATTATGATTCAAGTAGATAGAAGTAGGTTTTTAAGTCATCAAGCTTTCATATATGATGACGACATCATCGTCGATAATGTCAACTGTCAGTGGTCGGATCATGACAAAATTATTAATCTCTCGAAAATAAGAGAATAATTTTATTTGGATTTGAACTACTAACTACTTTATTAATCACAAACATGGGAAATGTGCTCAAGTTGAAACATCATTATAACTTATCAGTAGATACAAATACGAAGAATTTATAAACCAAACACGAAATAAACTACATATTCCTTCATACCTGTCTCTCACTTATAAATCGGTCTCTAGATGACCCGATATATATTCAACTCTCTGCAGCGAGTCTAATAATAAATTCATATCTAACATTGATACGAGAATGAGGTATGGAAGGATGTATATCGATATATCTATAGCGGAATCGATTTACCTTAAAGTTTTGTTCGTTTCTATCACAACACAATGGAGGTAATTTATGTGCCAGCGGGCACAGATCGTGTGGTTTGATTACAGAATTCTGGATCAGGTTGTTTCAATAAACGTTAATCTCAGTCAACCGCGTCTTGATTATTTTCTATGGTAATTAATATATCTACATTCAAATTTAAGGGTTTAAAAGTAAAAAAAAACACAAGTTAGTAGAAAAAAAATTATGCTACATTCTGACGTACTATTGGAATAGTCAAATAATATAGGTTTGAGATTTGTAGTGCTAGTAATTTTTAATGCCATTTCTACCTATTGAAATATTTCACTAAAATTCGAGCAAATCCTAAATCGCGACATTATAGTTTCTATAATATATAACTTCGAATGCTACTTCAGTTGGAATTATAGTCCGGTGAAGTGTTAAAAACCTCGTGGTTAGCAACTAGCCATTTCAAAAAAATCTCAATTGGATCTACCATGGCCATTAGCCATACCATGTCTGGGTCGGGAAAATCTCTCTTTTCCGAATCTGGAATGTTTTCCTTATGACTATATGGAAAACATTCCAGATTCGGAAAAGAGAGATTAATTTATTAATCTTAATTTAATTTTGGAAATGTACTCAAACTAAGTACCTACTAGAGCTCTGCAAAAACATATTAGTTTCGGAAACGGCTGAAAATTAAAATTGGCATTTGGGAATTTAATGATTAGGTTTGGAGCTAGTAGTTCAATATCCAAACATCGAGCAATACTCGGTCTTCCATCCTCTGTTTGGCTAACCAATAAAATTACTCCATTGAGATCGCCAAAATTCCCATATAAGTAAGGATTTATCGTATTATCATTCAAAAGAGGAAGCGTTACATATCCCCAGAGGAGATAAATATTTTATGTCATAATTCACTCGAGCTATAAAAAGGGTGAACGCAGACAACGTCTCGAAATGATTTTCTCCGTAGCCTGGGATCAGTGCGGAAAAATATTTACAGAGCGAGAATTTTGATCTTTGTCCTAATCTTTGTAAGAAGTAAAAATATTGCCACATTCGTATTTACATTTGTTCAAATCGCGACGTACTAACACAACTGCGTACGTGAATAAATTTGGAAATTATGATGTTTTAATGGAGTTTAGCATTTTTAAGGGGGTTTTTAAATCCGTCGGTTTTTTTTGTTAAGTGATAACTTCCAAAATTGAATGGATCTAGCGGTTCAGTTGTTGAACTTGACTGCATGAGATCCCGGATTCGGATCCCGGGTCGGGCAACAAAAAGAAAATGGGGTTTTTTCCAAAAAAATGTTGCTCGGGATTGGAAATGTGCCCGGTTGGCGATAGGGTTGCCACCTATCACATTGTGGGACTAAGTGTCTTCGGCTAGTCGTGGGAGCCCTGGTTGTGCCTCTGTCTACCTCTTCGACGATATGGGCGTGAAGATACTTTTTTTTTAAATCTATATATTGTATACGTAATGCTAAAACTTTGAACCCTTTACGAAAATTGCGCTAACGCAGGAGCAAAAAATTTGGCACACTTATAGTTTATGTGTAGGAGAAGTGCAGAACGCTAATATTTTTCAATAATAATGCTTACAAAAGACATTAAATCAATAAATAAAACATTACCCACACTACCATGCATTTGACATACACAAACAAATATAATGATGATAACGATAAAAGATCACAGATGGCGCACTATTCAGGAAACAAAGTAGTTGGTCTTGAGAAATGAAGATGGCTTTTTTATCAACAATATATTTAAATTACGTTACGTATTACCTTACGTAATGTTTATCTAGATAACATGTTGATGAAATTGGGATATTTTTTGCAGTTTTACTAAGCTTATAATAAAATTAAATCTTTTTTCATCACTGTTGGTTGCAGGTTTTTTAAATAGGCCAAATGTCTGAAATAGGCGAACTGTTATAGCTTTTAAGAGGTGAACATAATCGATGTTCACCAATACTGTGACGGTAAAGCTATGTCAACTCACACGGATTGATACTTTCGCTTAATTAATCATAATCCCTAAACGGTTATATTTGCCATCGTGTTACAATTCGGAAGTAGAGTAGACGGTAAACTTATGTACAATTGATTCTCCTGGATTGCAATCACAAGAAAACTACAAAAAACAGACTTTGATTTCAATCGTATATCTATGTAAACAAAAATTTGGTGTTTTAATTGATTTTTGGATCATCTGATCCAGACTGAACGGAATCACTGTTTCTCTCAGGTTGGTTCGGAGTTCGGACTCGTTTGCATAATAGACCATATGCTTTTCTGCCAGATAGCTCATAAAGGCGAGTATTTATTGGTGCTAAAGTGGCGTCGCTAGCACCGTAACGTCTGACTAGGTGGTAGAATTTTGCAGAAACTTGTTTGGATTGGTACCACCGCCTTACCTATTCCTACCGACCGACATGTAGTTGGAGCTTGCAGTTAATGTGTTCCGTTTGAAAGGATAAGGTAACTGGTAAACTTCCTATTGTTCGAAGGCTAACATCCCGGCCTCAGATTGGCTAGGCATCATTACTACCTTTGATGACTCTAGGCCGCGTGAATTTCTTACCATTAAGAAATCCGTCTGGTTGTTTGCCTTCCAATATAAGAAAAAAAACATTAAAAGTACGCTTCAGTACGGTTCAGAAATTATAGAGAAATCAGTTATCATACATAAGTAAATAAATCACTCGGATATTATTCGAGGGTGGTGCCAAGAGTATCTGAAACCGGCGTGTTTGTATGGAAAGGGTAATGAATGTGATGGAAGGCAGACAGGTTTGTCAGGATCGTGAGGTCTGGCACTCGATACCCTCTGCCTACCCCGTAAGGGACTTGGCATGAAAATATGTATGTATGTATGTACTAAATAAATATACGCGTCGCAATCTCCTTCTTTTAAAAAGCCGGTTTAAAAACTAAATAAATTCTTTAAAATTACACTAAATCATTTGCTTGAACCATTTGAAATGTCGAGATAAAAAGTAATCGAAAGACGCGTCTTCTTCTAATTTCTGAACTATTTCTATTTTTTTTTATTAAAAACTAAACATGCAATTATATGCCTATCCATTTGTAATGGAAAAAATCCTCCATTGTTATTTGTTTTAGGTTTTGTTACGTTTATATCTTTCTTTTATTTTATTTCTTTATAAATAAGACACTCATTACTTTTATGAAAATGTAATAAAACATTATTACATTGTAAAAACCAACCTCATTTGTTGAGCAAGAATTCGCGTAACGTATACTTATTGTTTGAAGTCGTAGAGAAGGATAAATAATAGATATTTGGGATAACATAAAGGAATATTACAAAAATACTGAAAATTGTCAAAAGCAATCAAACGCAGCTTTCGTGCACTGTTTGGGATAAAAAGTGGCCTGTCATTTTCCAGACTCATGTCTCCAATTAAAAGAAAACACCATAACATCGCTGCATTGCGACTGGAATATACTAAACAACCAAATAAATAAATTTTATAATAAGACTTTTTTATTTAAAAAAAAAAAGATAAAAGTATATAAATTCAATAAAAGTATGAAAATTAGCTCATTCGTTTATAAATGAGCCCTAAAAATGTTTTTTAAGAAACAAAATAATCGTGTGAAAATGAGTTTGATATTAGATTTTCAATTTGACGCAGAAAATAGGTCTCTGTGCACCTGTTATAACACAGACAAGCATTTTCTAACATTCAGCGTTTATTTAAAAAATATATGTTTTACTCAAAACATTATCAAGAATCAAACATGTTAACCATTTTTCACGAAATTTTGATTTTGTCAGTTATCAAACCCTTATTTAACTATTCAATAATGAAAATAAAAAATGGCTTCGTTGATCTTTTCAAAAATGAATACTTTTATTTTTATATACAGGACTACTATTTGAATTATGCGCTTAGGCTTTACACTTTTAACTCTTTGTAATTTCATTTTTAATATTTCTGACCTAATCTAAATTTACGCAAAATAATTAATACAACTCTATATAGATATCTTTAAAATACATTCGAATTTCAGAAGCTCGACGAATATAGCCGAAGCGCATAATTTGAATAATACTATTGTACATAGACGACGTAGTCATGACAATTAAATCAGGCGTTTGCATTTTTATGGCGGATAAATTATTGAAGCACAAGGTAACATTTTAAATATAAGCGAATAGTAAAATTTTACCAGATTGTTATTTAAAAGTTTGTGAGCAAAGATAACTGATAAAAGGGATACCGTCTGAAAGTTATAAAGCTTACATTTAACTGATAAAACTCTCCAATAACGCACACAAAGATATGACCTAATCGACTGTCTTAGTGGTAGCATTATCTACTGGAAATAGAACACTAGATAGTGGCGGGGTACGGACGTTTTAGCTTTTAAGTGTTCGGTGTGAGATAGCTCTGAAATACGGTAAGTGTGGGTATTGCCTTACATCTTTTTTGTGTATTTTTCCATTATATTTATGAGGGTACTGGTTTCCTTAGAGGCTATTGTATTACCTTTGCTGGTAGTTTGAGTCTGGACATTATTTAATGTTGCAATAGCTACTATTTTATCAACCAACTAAAAATGGACAAAGACGTCGATATGACGCGTATATTTAGTTTACCCATAACTTTCTATCAAGTTGTCCTATTTCGATCATTATTTTTGTTGGATATTGTAAGACCCGAAATGATATCGTACTCATTTTATGGTAATTGGTTAGCCATTAAATAGTTTTAAATTTTTACTTTATACGAACTGAAATTGAAGACGATTTTTGCAGTCATGTTTGCGATACAAATCAATAATACTTATTAACAAATTAAGATTAATATTTTTTATAAATTTATGTAGGTATAAATTTAAAACCTAATACGTCCATAAAAATAAAAAATATATCCCTGCACTAATTACAAAAAGTATTTTCATGAACATATCCACGTAGGCAGAGGCACAACCAGGGCACCCACAAGTAGCCGAAGACTCCAAGTCCCACAATGTCATAGCTAGCAAGCCTTTCGCCAACCGGGTACATATCCAATCCCAGGCAACGTAAACACAAAATTTGTAAATACCCATCTTCCATTTTCTTTGTTTTACATCGAACCCGGGACCTCAAGAAATCAAGTCCAACTTGCGGACCGCTAGACCACAAGGCGATTACAAATCACACAAATTGATTTAGTCCCAAAATAAGCAAAATTTGTGCTTGTGTTATTATGATAAGTATATACCTAAGTAATACCAAAGACATACCAATGCGCAGAAAATTCTTGAATCGATACCAGTATTAATAAATTCTTCACGCCAAGTCTCTTGCGGTGTGAGCAGAAAGTACGCGTTCTACTTAATATATTTTTACTGGTGCATAGTAAAGTGTTCATTCATGTATGTACATGGCCGGCTCGTTGTTGAATTAAATAGCGTACACGTCTAACTCCACTGACCAATCGCTTGGCTCGAGTTCGATTCCCGACAGGGGCAGGCAGGCCTGGCAGGCATTTGAACAAATTTTAATATGATTAGGTAACACTGACGACAATACGCTACCACCGTTTCCAAACGAACCTAGCCATCAGGAGATGAAACGGCGAAACAAACTTCTCGGTAACCAAGAATATATTATTTGCTACGAAATTAGTATTATGAAAAATTACTTATTAAGGGTTTTTGCAAAAAAAATCGATTACATTGTACTAAGCTTATCTAATAAGTCAAAAACCTTTTCAAAGGCCAGTGATATAAGATTATCAGGATTTTGTTTTATATACGAATTGACATAATATAGTAGGTACCTACACATTAAATTTTAAAAAAATATTAAGTTTTTGGCACACACTATTTCTCATTATCTCTAAAATGTGAAATTCTTAAAATTGAAAACAAAATATTATGACGTTTTTATACGAATACACATGCAGCCAAAATATATAAGCAAGGTAAGGGTAACTTTTTAAGGATTTAAAAAGTGGTTTACAAGAATGCAACTGATTAACATTACACGTACAATTTTTTTATAAACTCTAAAGACTCTAATAAAATCAGCCGAACTGCCCAAATAGCAATGTCACATTATAAAACTGAGGAAAGATATCCACGATAAGCTAAAAGCAACGCATTTGAACCTGCCACTTCTCTTATTCTTCTCAGAACATACACAAATCTATCAATTTTTTTGCAAAGAGAGTCAATATATTTCCCGTTACAAAATTTATGAATTATTTATAAAGCTAGTGGAATCGACATTCTCAATATTAATATTATTTATAAAATATCTAACTACTTAGTTTCCCTAAAATGTGCTTGAAATTCCACTGATTTTATCTCAGGAAGATTTATTTAAAGATTATTTTCATCAAGCCATCCCAAAAAGTTGATAAAGTTTCAGATGTTGCCTCTTTTAAGTGAAATTTCCTTTTATATTTGATGAGAAGGGTAGTAAGGGTAGTATCTTCAGCAAATAATATTGAATCATGCTTAATGTATATGGCAGATCATTTATTTTAATTAAAAAAGTGATGGACTGCCTGCCAGGCAGGCCTGCCCCCGTCGGGAATCGAACCCGAGCCTCGCGGTTGGTCGGCGTAGTTGGTTAAAACAATATTTAAAAAATTAACCAGCAAGTTGAGTTAAAATTCAACCATTTCTGTCCCTACTAATGCAATAACAAATGCAAAAGCGTGTATTTGTGGCTTTTTCCCGAAAATGGATGATAGAAAAAGTACTACTAATTTTAAAAAGAGATTGAAGTCGCTGGTAGTAACTATCAGAAAATATACAATAATTTAACTTCATCGTATAAATTTATCGTAATAAAAATTATTTAATATTAATATACATTTATATAATTTCCACCACCACTATAAATGTGTGACAAAATTCGAAATTTTATCTCTTATTTTAACTTAATTTTATTTAAAATTCGGGGCGAGTCAGTCAGTCAGTCAATCATCGTACGTGGTTGTCTAAGTTTATATAGTATAATTACATTATAATAATTTTATGTACAATACACGAACCGTCAGACTAAATTACCTAAAATTTGATTTAATGGATTCCTGAAAGCGTAACTGATCCTGCGCGTGTCTGAGTAAAATATGGTTTAACTCTGAGCTAACTTCTAATACACAAATTATCATATACTCGTACTAGAAGTTAAATCTGAAGTAGTTCAACCCATTAGAACCGCTTGCACAATCGTGAGTTAAATTTAATAATGAGTTGAACTGTTAAATGTAGTGATCTAATACATACATACATACATATCTTTACGCCAACTCCATTACGCGGTAAGCAGAGAATATCGAGTACCAAACCTCACGATCCTGGCGGACCTTCCTCCACATTCATTACTCTTTCCATACAAACACGCCGGCTTCAAAGACTCTTGGCACCACATTATCATGATAATATCCAAGCGATTTGATCTACAAATGTCAAACTTGTTCTCCCCGGGTATCTACATCCATCCACATTCTCATTGCATATCTGCTTTGTCAATCTTTCATCTGTCATTCTTTCGACATGTGCGTAGCCAATTTAAATATTTAATTTTTAAGCTCGTGTTTAGAAATTACCCCTACCGTATCCTCCAGACTGGAATACGACAACAGCAAGTACTGAAAATATAATGGTAATAAAATATAGGGCAGCAGTACAAAGCGAACTAAACTTCACTGATTCAATCTTTAACGGAAGCTAAATCAGAGTTAAATATTTAACCAAACAACGTGCAAATGACCCTTATTAAATTAAATCAAAAAATATGCTCTTAAGGCCTCACACTTAGTCAGCCAGAAGAGCCAATAGAATAGAATGTATTTTTATTCACATTCACCTTACAAGAGGCACTTGTGACGAGTCTATATAATACTAAAACAACCACCGGATCGGAACGCGGCCACACACTGAGAAGATCCGGCAAGAAACTCAGCGGGCTGTCTTTTTTCCTTATTCTACACAATTTACATATAATATATGTTTTTATAATTATAATATATAATAACGTATGTAATCGCCGCACTCCCCCATTCCATGATTACTATAAAATAATTGCGCTCTAAAATAAATGTCTTAAGCGACAAATAATATAAAAACTGAAACGATTATCTTTTAGGTATAATACTTATCTATATCAATGTTAAATCTGGTGTCGATATTTTCATAATCGAAGTAGACAGATGGGTTTCGCTTTCAAAAAAGGGTTAACTGTTTAATTTTTTTTCTATAGAGTAAAGTGAAATGAATCGTGTTTTGGAAACAACAGTCTTGTAAAGCATAATAATGTTGATCTTGAGTATTTTTGTCACCAAGATCCATGATTGCTTTGTATGAAAAAAACATTATATTGCTGACGTATTTTTGCATACATGGACCCTTAACAATATGATAAAAGAACATTTGCCTTTGCGGTCTAGCGGTCGGGCGTTAAACTTGACTTCTTGAGCTCCAGGGGTTGATCCTCGGGTCGGACAAGAAAAGAAAATGTGTATCTTGTATTTTCTAATAAGTATAAAGTTGCTCGGGATTGTGTGCCTGGTTGGCGATCGGCTTTGGTATCTATCACATTGTGGGATTTGGTGTCTTCGGCTAATCGTGGATGCCTTGGGTATGCCCTGCATACCTGTTCATAGATATGGGCGCGAAAATCGTTTTTTTTAAAGTGCAAGTGAACAAATCACATAACATAGCTCAGGCTGTATGAAGTTTGCCAGAACAGGTAGTTTAATTTGGGAAGCTCTGAAATAGCTTTGCTGTTAAGCTCTATAAATAGCTGTCATCGAGTGGCTACAATGGCTGGAACAGCTGCGGGGGCAGGAATGGCGGTGTCAATCCTGTAGAGTTAAATAATTAATCTGTAGAAATATATAAGAGAATTCTGGGCAGCCGTAAATCCAGCTGTCTGCCTAAAGCCCGGCAACCGCAATAGATGCTTTGTCACTTGCCCCCAATGTCTCCACAAACCACGGCATTTGCAACTTCGATTACAGTAGTTTGAATAATGTAAGCAGTTTGCGCGCTATTTATTATGAGTACGTTGTACTAAATACTTTTAACCCTAATCTGATGTAAGTATAATCATAATATTAATATGTGAAGCAAAAATTTTGGACCCCCTTTTACGTCTATTGCGTGGACGGAGGAGTGTCAAATTTGGCACACTTATAGTTTATGTTTAGAATAACTGTAGAAAGCAAAAATATTTTTCAATAATAATGATTACAAAGCACACTAAATCAAAAAATAAAACTGCACATACTACCATGCATTTGACACACACAAACCAGTATATTGATGATAACCATAAATAATCATAGGTGGCACACAAATTATATTCATAAAGTTTGAAAACAATGTAGTTGCTCTTGACAAATGAAGATGGCATTCTTATTAAAAAGATATAAAAGATTATTAAAGTCGAATTTGACCCAATGGGTAACCTCTAGTTTAAATAAAACTTCAACAAATTTCGTTTTCAATAAGTAAGTCGTCTTTATTGTTCGTTTCTTGGCTCTGTAGACTTACACACATTTTTTTGCCAGCGTAGAAAACTGAATTATCTTGGTCTTTGGCACTCAATCTTTGGTATTGCTGTGTTTTCATGTTGATTGCATAGACCGTATTTCTAACCTATGAAAGATTACTTAAAATCGGTTAAAAAATGAGAAAAAGATTAACATATCTACATAAATAAATATAGGATTCGAACAACGGAACAAGGGAGGTCATCACTCTTTTTTCAAAGCCTGTTAAAAATAACATTGGTTGTAAAGTTTAGTTCGCCCAGATTTGTACTGGCTGTCTTATCTATTACTACCATTAAATTCTCAGTTGTTATTGCTGTCGTATTCCAGTCTGGAGGATAAGGTAGAGGTATTTTTTCAACAAGAAATTAACAATTAAATATTTAAATTAGCTTTACACCTGCTTTGAATTTCTAAAAAAAGAGGCGACAACCCAAGACATTTAAAGTTACAAAAATTTTAAAACAACAGAAAATTAACAAAGCTTCTCAAAACTTACTCAAGTCGTTCTAGGTGGTACTAAGCATTGTGTTAATTATAATTAATAATTAGTGGTCCCGGAAGCTTGTTTTATTTGCTCACTACAATTAGGTTGGAGTAAACTCGCTTGTAAGTGCCTCTTTTTACGCAATTTTCACCTATTTCAAGAGGGTTATATTTTCTGAGGGTCGAAGGATCACCTTCATTTCTTGAGATAAATTACGTAACTCTGAATTAGCTTTTAATACAGGGTTAAATCATTCTGTAATAGAAGCTAACACAGAGTTGAAAAAATTAACTCGATTATTTAATTTAACTTAGAAACGAGTAAGTGACTCTGTCATCTACATTTTTACTAAATTGACAGATAGTTTTTTTAGTATATTATATATTGCTTGCATTATATATTGCTTGTCTGAACCTACGCTTCCTACGGATAGTATATTACCGCTGAAATAGAGTAATATCTTCAAGCCACTCAAGTTATTTAGCTACGATCATATGCCTAGAACTATTGTCACAGAAGAGAAATTGAAATTTATTGAACAGGAAATAAATATTAAGCAGCATCTTTTGATCAGCTGAATAGTTGCTGAGGAAGGTCGAGTTGTTTAAAATGGGTATTGTAACAAATATCCATATTTGCTTACTTACAAATGTCGCATACTATATATGTATATATATTTAGGATAGGATTTACTCAATGTGTCGAAAAAAATACTAAGCCCCACAGTATGAAAGGTGGCAAGTCTGTCGCCATCCGGGCACATATCCAATCTCGGACAACGTTCTTTTTTATTAAAAAATGGAAAATACACATTTTGTTTTTATTTATTAGCCTGACCCGGGGATCGAACCCGAGACTTCAAGAAGTCTAGTCCGACGCCGGACCGCTAGACCCCAGAGGCGACTGATTTATTATATTAAAGATCTTATCCTAACATCTAAACTGGAACAAAAAAATAGCAAGCTGTGAGTTTAATGGGCAAAAATAAGCAAGGCCATGGTTCCCAAACTGGGGCTATGTAAAGTGTACTAGGTATTTATTGGACTGATTGCACTTACAGATTCCAATAATCTAAGTAAACAAATAAGCAAATTTGTGTGATCGCTTCTGTGGTCTAGTGTTCCGGCGTCGGATTTGACTTTTTAGGTCCCGGGTTCAATCCCTGGTTTGGGCAAAAAAAAATCAAATGTGTATTTTCAATTTTCTATTAAAAATAACGTTATCGAGGATTGAATATGTGCCCGATTGGCGATCGGTTTGCCACCTATCACATTGTGGGACTTTAGTATCTTCGGCTAGTCGTGGGTGCCTTGGTTATGCCTCTGCCTAGCACTTTATGAATATGGACGAATATCTTACTTTAACCAAATATTTTTATTTTCATGGATGTTAAAGATGAAAAAGAAAGCAAAGCAGTGTGGGGAAAGTGTGGCAAAAATAACATTTTAACAAAAAATATGCAGTTATAGTTAAATGGATGTATTTCGTCTTTAGACAGAGGTAGTGATTATTCTACTCTAAACAAAACTTAGAACTATCTTCTTTCAATGCAATGTAATAGAAAGAGATGAAATATGTTTAGTGCTGTTAGATTTCTCTGCACGTCTGACATAGATATGTCATATACAACATACATACATGCAACATATTTCGAGGACTCAACCTCTGTAGATACAGAGGTTGAGTCCTCGAAATATGTTGCTTAAAAGCCTTCGTTATTATGACATTACTGATTCGAAACGATTTTTTATTGTATTGGAAGGCAAACAAGCGTACGGATTTTCTGATGGTAAGAAATTCACGCCGCCTAGAAACACCAAAGGTGGTAATGGTGCGTTGCCAACCTGGGAAATTAGGCCTCGAGCAAAAAAAGTTTACCGGTTATCTTATTCTCCGAACTGGAACACGTCTACAGCAAGCACTGACGTTATGGCGGCAGGAATAGGTAAGGCGGTGGTAGGTATCAATCCGGGCGTGTCGCTGCGAAACTCTACTTTCTAATCAGATGTCACGGTATTAGTGACGGTTAGCTTCTGTTCGCCCTTAACGAGCTGCTGGTCAGGAAGGCAGATAGTCTATTCTGCGAAGAAGCCCGAAGCAACACAGGGAAAATCGAAATATAAAACTACTATCGCACAAAATTCGCCGAACTGTTGGAATTCAGTAATCAGAAGCTCCAGACCTTCATGCCAATCATTGCCACGTGTTTCAGCATTTGTGTTCAAATCATATATTTGCATAAAGGAAGTGTTCATCGGTAGTCGTTAGTTAGGTATTAATTCGTAGTGGTCTATTTTGCAGATTAGATATAAGATTGAATATTCAGGTAATCCTTTTTAATGGACATTTTTATCAACTACACTATTACTTTGTTTTTTATTTACATTAGCTCTTCTTGGATCTCATGTGGGTCCAGGTTCCTTTGCATTCCTTAGATTTAGACCCTCTACCTTCCTGTCAGGCAGCTTGTAAAAGACGAGCATAGCCTTAACGTTACTAACACCGTGACAAATCACTAGGTAGAATTAACTATAGCTATACTCAGAACAAATAAATAAAAATATAATAATCAAGTATGTAAAAATAAAACAGGCACAATTATCATTATTAAAATATCTTAGTAGAATAATATATGAATATGTTATTGTATCAACGATAAGTAATGTTCCTTCAATCTTTTCTTAGAAGTAGGTAAAGAAGGGCTGTCACGAATCACGACCGAAAGGGAATTCCACAACTTGATTGATAGGAAAGTAAAAGATTTAGAATAACAAATTATATGTTATTCAATAGAATAAAATAACAACTTAATATTACTTCTACGTTACTCCATGTTTATTAATAAGAAGGAATGTATCTATACGCCGAGGTTGTTCCTTACCGTCCGGAGAACCTTGTGCTTATACGCGATTAATAAAAATATATTTGCAACAAAACGCTAGTAATTCTATGTTTTACTGTAGATAGGTTATTAAAAAAGACTGTTATTGATCGTAGGTAGAGAGAAGTTTGGATAGTAGTCACCTAAGAATCATAGTACTGCTACCGTGTTTGCAATGTTACAATTATTCTTCATCGTCGTTATCTATTTACACCTGTTCCATTCACTGCTGGATAACTTACCAAAATCTGTGTTACCGTCAAAACATCCAAGAATGGAATAGAAAATGTGTATATAATAAAATTGTAAAATAAATAATAAAAATAATAAAGAGTCTCCGAAACCGGCGTGTTTGTATGAAATGAATGTGAAGGAAGCAAGACAGGTTTGTCAGGATCGTGAGGACTGGCTTTCGAAAATCTCTGCCTACCTCGTAAGGGACTTGGCGTGAAGATATGTATGTATGTAAATGTGTGTATGTTTCGACTGGTAGTAGAATGCTTTGCTTTAACTTTTCTAGGTAGGGATCCACAGCCTTACATATTCCTACCGCCATAATGACTGTCATGTTTCGGCCTGGAAGGTAGGTTATTGCACAATAGGCTTAACCTTCCGGCCATAAGTCTGCGACGTACCTGTAACATCTATCGTATCTATAGGCAAGAGTTATCATCTCTTTCCATCAGGGAAGCGGTGTGCTTATTCCTTGATCGCTAAAGGAATGTACTGTCAGATATAAAAATCATTGCAGATTTTTTATGTTGTAGATACAGGCATACGAGCGAGTAGGCTACAAGATGAAAAGTAGTCACCATAGATATCTATAATACTAACAGTTAGCAGCAAATGAGTTGATGATGGTCTTTAAAGACCAAATTTATTAAACCGCACTCAATTATACTAGTAGTCGCCCATTGGTCGAAATTCGACAAATTTTAATATCTTGTTGATAAGAACGCCATCTTCATTGCTCAAGACCAACTACTTTGTTTCCTGAATAGTTAGTGCGCCATCTGTGATATTTTATCGTTATCATCAATATATTTGTATGTGTGTGTCAAATGCATGGTAGTAGGTACGTGTAATGTTTAATTTTTTGAATGAATGCACTTTATAAACATTAACATTAAAAAAATTTGCGTTCTGCGCTTCTCCTACACATAAACTATAAGTGTGCCAAATTTCATACTCCTCCGTCAGCACAATTTTCGTAAAAATGGGTTCAAAGTTTTTGCTACACGTATTAATATATAGATAATCGGTTTTTGGAACTTTAAGATATACTAGTGTATACATTCACACATTCGCTTTAGAATAAGAATCAATAAAAATGAAATCAAACACTAAATGAACGCTTATGATTGGTATTCCATTGAGTGAAACGCCTCCAAACTTGTGCGTTTGCAATTTACTAATCAGAATTCGGGAGCGTGCCAATCAACGTCACAGGTTTACGTATTTATGTTCATATATTCACTTGATTCTTTTAACAGATTTTATTTCAAGTCCTTATAGTTACATGTACATAAAATATCTTCCTATAGGTATATTTATTTATTCTTAATGTAAAACATTATGAACGGGTTGCACTCCGGGAGTGCCGGCAGAAGTGAAAACTTGAATATAAACGTTGTGCAATTTTGATGTTATGTAATGGTTAGGAAATAATTTTGCACGAATTGCTATAATTATCAGTATGGAAGTACTTTTATTTATGTGGTAGAATGTCATATTCATTTATTGCGCTATCGTACACAAACATGACAACAGGAACATTCGCGCAAGCGCCCTGCGCCGTCTTACGAATTTTCGATCAGGTCACGTGTCCGAGTTTAGAAGTTTTTACCCATTTCAAAAAAAGTGCGCAACGCCGCTAAAGAAGTTTTCACTTCAATAAAAAAGCCCACCGAGTTTTTTACGCCGGACCTTCAGTGTGTGGTCGCGATTCTGATCTAGTGGTAGTTTACAAATATGTCGACGCGCGCAATTGCCCCTAATACAGTCAAAGTAAATAAAGTTTTATTTCATTCTGATTGTATATAAAAGAAATACAAAATAAAAATTTACAAATTGGTGTCTCATCACTCAAAACTATCTTTGTCATGCAACCAAAAAAGACGGGAATTCAAATTACGTATGGTTGTCTGGTAGTGATTGCTTAGAATTATTAAAATGTTTTTTAAAAATATTATTAGCGTGATAGTGGCAGTGATTCTGCTGTAAACTAATTTCTTCTAAGTCTAGTTTAGCTTTTATCTTCTTTCAACGTTAGTAATAGAAAGAGATAAAACACATTTTATGCTGTGAAATTTGGTACGAGTATTTTATTCTTTGTTTAATCTATATTTTTTATATAATTCTTCTATATTCTAGATAAGAAACAGTTTATAAATTATTATGTTCTGACTAATTTTACATTTCAAAACTATTCTACCTTTTTGTTTTTTTTTGGTTTCTATACTTCTTATCGTCGGAGCTTGGTGGAATTACATTCTAGAAACAATTTACCAACCGCCAACCGGTTTCACTATTTAAGCATTATCAAGGCTATAACAGCCTTATATTTGTTGTAGCCTTGATCATACCTAAATAGTGAAACCGGTTGGCTCAAATGTAATAATAAAAAATACATTGTGGAAAGTAAAAGTAGAGTTAATAAACTGTTTCTTTTTGTTTTTATTTCCATTGGAAAAAGATAGCATCATCTAAAATGGGTTGAAGTAATATGTATAAGAACAGGCACCAGTGTTACTGACATGTTACTTAGTATTGTAATTGTTACTTAGCATTGTAATTATTTCTTTTTAAGTACTAAATTGAATTCATTCATTCAAAGTTTTTTTGTTGGTTTGTTGATCGAAAACAACAAACGAAAATGCAAACACAAAACCTCGAACTTACTAGAATAACTACTAATATAGACTTGGCGTTGCAACTGAATTCTGATAAGGACAATTTTTGAAAGCTATTATCTAGCTGTTCATTTTGACTAAAAGTCCTCTAATTACAGTTTTACGTTGAGTTCAAATTCTTTAGTGAGTTAGCTTTAACAATGTAAAGTTCTTATACAAAATAAGTGGATTTCAATTTGCCACCTCGATGAGCACGATTTAGTTTTTAGAAACAGTATTTATCGTGTTGTCAAATGACGATAAAATAATAGTCTATCCATCATTAGGAAAAAAAACGCGTCAATCACAAATCTACCTGAGAAAACTTCTTTTTGGAGTAGACGTACCCTTTATATGCTACTGAGATTGATTTGGTTTAGCGTTTTACTTTTTACGCGGCCATCACAATAATTAGTTTCTCTTGTTATTGTTACATTGGTGGTAATTCTATTGAAATCTAACTAAACCCATTTTAGGTGTTTGCTATCTCTTTTTTAATGAAATTAAACAAAAGAGATGAAGTATTTTAGACAAGTCAAATTAGACACGACGAAGTGACTTGTGATGTTTTAAACCAACGTATTCCGAGTTATAAATTAAACGTCTATAGATATATCGACTACTAACTTATATACGGTATTAAACGTATTTTGTCTCTTTCTATTACTGGCGTTGCAAAAGAAGGAAGACACTTCAATTGATTTTATTAGTCTTGTTTATATTTTAAATGTGCTAAAGAATCACCGCCGTTATAAATAAGTTGATTTATGGAATTTACTGCAAAATTATTCACATTCTAGAATAAAAAAAACTGTTTGTTTGTACGTCCATCGTTTCTTTAATATAAAAGTAACAGAAAAAAATGAAACAGTTAATTGAAACCTTTTATTTAAGTCTATTTTAACTTGAAACAAACTAGATATTTCCGATACTAAACGTTTGTATGAATATTTATGATATTTATTAGCATCGCGCAGAGAAAAGTAAAATTTATTCATAAAAATACATGATACTATTGCAGCAATCACTAACAATCTTGAATATTCATTGGAACTAGCCACACGGATTTGTGTTTCTGCATTACAATTACAAGTAAAATTATTACAACATTAATGACCGCTTTGTTGGTCGATGGGCTAGCGTACATATATAACACCACCAACCAAAGGCGAGGTTCGGGTTCAATTCTCTAACGGAGCAGGCATTTATATGATCAACTTTAGGATGTTTGTATGACGGTATGAATCAAAAATGTATTTCATTTATTTATTTTTATGATAATGGAAGGCAAACAAGTAGATTTCCTGATGGTAAGGAATTCACGCCGTCTAGAGACACCAAGGTGGTAATGGTTCATTGACAACCTTAGGTCAGAATGTTAGGCCTCGAGCAAAAGTAAGTTTACTGGCTAACTTACCCTGCAAACCGGAACACGTCAACAGCAATCATTGGAAGTTATGCCAGCAGGAATAAAAAGGGCGGTGGTACCAATCCGGGCAAGTCGCTGAGAAACTCTACAACCTAGTAGGATATCATGGTGTTAGTGACAGTAAGCTTATGCTCGCCTTTTGAGAACTGCCTGGCAGGAAGGCAGATGGTCTATATGCAAAAGAGCCCTGACCAACACGGAGAATTAAATATATTAAATACTCAGGTCTACAGTCCTTAAAGGTGTAAAAAAATCAAACATCAAAGCCAACACAACTAAAACAGCCGATTATGCAAATTTTCTAAACTCGGAAGGGAATCAATACTTATAGGGTATTTCCCGTGAACTCAAAATACGCAGCAACGTGTAGCACAGTCACTACAACGAGCTAATATAAAAAATATAACTAACAAGCTGGTTGATCTTCTGATGTTAAAAGACAGATAGTTTAGTTAGTATGGTATGTACCTACATACATATACGAAACCTAATAAAAGTATACAACGAAACGCAGAGGAACGGGTAACATATATCTATTTATTTATGACTAGCTGTTTCCTGCGGCTTCGCCCGCGTTTTCACAGTAACCTGTTGTGCGATCGAGATTAAAAGTAGCTCATATGTTAATCCAGGTTTCAAATTTCAGACAACTCCGTTCAGCCATTCGAGCGTGAAAGAGTAACAAACATCCTTATATACCTACAAACTTTTGTGTTTACAATATTAATAGGATTAATCTATATAGATAAACAAAAGTCGAGTTAGTCAAACTATTTATAACTCAAGAACGGTTAAACCGATTTGGCTGGAAAGTGATAAGGAGGTAGCTTTGAACCTGGAGACAGACATAAGATACTTTCTATTCCGTTTGATGGCGAGGAAGCTACAAAAAACAACATTTTAGTTTTTTCAATCCAATTGAACGGGTGGAACGAAGTTCATCGGAACAGCTGGTGTATAAATACAAAAACATTTATAAACACACAAATGATGATGTTATGTTAGGTAACTCCAAACCAGATAAAAACTTTTTAAATTCAACATTCGCTTAATCAAGCAGAATATTTGATAAATCTGCTTAACGAAGCAGAAGTACAAATTGAGTTAGTTTCTAAAAATTATGCTCATATTTATTTAGCCGATGTTGCATTTTTTAGCTTGAAGTAAAGCGAGGTTCAGCTCTGCCAAGAGAACTGTTGTAGCGATAGGGTTAAAAAGTGAATTTAATATTTAAGTAAGAATATGTAATATTTGCTGTGATAAATAAAAAAGACAAGCTTTTCAGTGATTTCGTGATTCTGATCCAGTGGATCCATTTATATATATAAAGATTTTAAGTACATTTAGTAGCTAAAGCTAAAGAGAATAAGCTTTGAAGTCATCGTATCGTTAGGGTGATATTAATGACATTGTTCTGTCATTAATATCACCCTAGCGATACGATAGGCAATTAGTATTATTATCATAAGGTGTCTAGAAAGTCAAAAAGACAGAGACAGATATATCTGTCTGTTGCGTTTATAAGTATAGACAGACAGCTTTATCGATTTTAATGAAGTTTTATGTGTTTATGGTTAAAGACTCCGGTTCAAACACAAATTACTTATTATTCATAAACTAGTTGCTCTGGCGAACTTCGTTCCACCCTTTCAGTTTGTATAAAAAAATGTTGTTTTTCTTAGATTTCTCAGAGTTTGATGGGATAAAAAGTATCATTTGTATTTCTCCTGAATCCAAGCTCCCTATAAATTTTCAGCCAAATTAGTTCAGCCGTTCTTGAGTTATAAATAATGTGGCTGAGCAGCTTTCTTTTGTTTATATAGATTAATCCATAAATTATCATAAGAGGGGGTGACATTTTGTATATTGTTTTCGAAAGTATATACTTAATGCAATGCTTCATTTTGACAAAATACTTCAAAGACATCCTAGTTTTATTGGTTCATACAGATATTAAATTTAAATACTGCTTACTAAGGTCTCTTCCACAGACTTCATTTAACATTTAAAACATTACACAATTTAAATTTCACCAACAAAATTGGAGCCGAAAAAGAACAAACGCTGTATATTCGGAATATTCCCCACAAAACGAACGTACTTAAAATTCCGTATTCGCAAAGAAAAAAACCATGAAATGTGTTTTCAAAGTGATTGTCAGGAACATCTACATCAAAAGCCATTCACATTCAGTTACGAACAAAGATCAAAAGAAACACAAATAACACATCCCCTACCATAAAAATGTAATGAAAATATTCTACCGAAATAAACAGTGATATTTCGTGGCCACTTTCAATACATTATCGGGGAAATACGATCATAAAACAAAAGAACAATAAAACAGTATCTAATGTACGAATGGGCTAATCCTATTGGGGCTATTGGAGATATAGCAGCGACGAATAATGGATTGGGTGATGTTATCCGAAAGTGCTAAACTTCAATATCATCTTGAACGTCCTGAGTATTTTATTTTTACGACGAAACTTTTACTCGAATATATGTAAATGAAATTATGCTTTCTTTAACAAGACTTATCTCGTGATCTCATCTATATTAAAAGTTATTCTACGAAAAGGGCTTTAGCTTTCAAATCAAATCAAATTTAATGCCGAAATTCATAAACAGATGTTGCATATATGTCATCTATATACAGGGTGCCACTTTAGACTTTTAAGAAGCCAGAGTGTTGTGGCTATAATGTATGTGTAGTTTATGTGAAAATATTTAAAAAATCTAGTCGTATTAGTTACAGTATTTATCACTCAAGAACCGCTCAGTCGATTTGGCGGAAAATTGATAGAAAGGTTGTTTAGAACCAGGAGACGGACATTGGATACTTTTTATACCGTTCGACTGTGCGGAAATTAGGAAAAACAACATTTTATTTTTTTCCGGAGTTGGTATATTATATTATATATTATAGTACTAAATTGAAAGACTAATGTGCCCTCTTAGGATGTTGGAAATTGAGCTTATCGATCAGATTTTACGTTTCAAAATGATCAAGCAGGTAATCGTTTAGAATAGTAATTCCTATAAATTTTATCTAATATATAAAATTCTCATGTCACGGGGTTCGAACTCAAACTCCTCCGAAAGGCCTTGACCGATTCTCACGAAATTTTGTGAACATATTGAGTAGGTTTGAGAATCGGCCAACATCTATTTCATTTTCATCCCTCTAAATATTAAGGGTGGTCCACCTCTAAATTTTTTTTTGTAATTTCCAGACAATTTTTTTTGTTTTATTTTTTTATGATACAACATATAAAGTACATACAATCCTAAACTTTGACCCATTTATCACTAACCCGTATTTTTTTGTAATTAAATCATTTTTTATCCCGGGTCGATAACTGATTAATCGTCATTTAATTAGTTATATAGCAAAACAACGTTTGCCGGATCAGCTAGTATGTTCTATAAATTTCTACTCAGATATTTAAGCATAGTAACAAAGAATAAATAATAGTGTTAACGTACAGACGATCCACTCTCTAACAACATCCAAGTTCGGAAACCCAAGTGTAAGCAAAATTGAAACTTCAGTAGATAATAGAAGGCTAATATTGCTTTGAGTGGTCCATCATCTCGCCGTTACCCTGGTTGCCACTCACATTTAAACGTGGGAAGTCAGGTCCATTTTTTCACATTGGGCATCCATAGGGAATTTTTTTCCATATATTATAATGATTTATTTTTTTTATAATGATTTAGCCTAACGGTTCTTGAGTCGGTCTTTTTTACTTATACATTTAATGGCGTTTATTAACACTAACACATGTCGTGGTTTTTACCAGTTTTTTCGGTATATCATGAATATAAAGAATACCACAAATTCTCCCTTACTAACAAAACCTACACGACCGTTGATCTGATGTGTAACTTCATTTTTGCTAACAAAAAATGAAGTTACACATCAGATCCAGGGGCGTGTAAGTTTTACTTGTAAAGGGGATTGTGTGTGCGCAAATTATGACCAATTGAACCTTACTCGCAACGGTGTATTTGTTTTTCTATTTACGTGGTGCTTATTCCGTAAAATAAATCAATTGTTCTTCATAACTAAGGAGTTTCTTTAAACTTATTTCAAAATACAAAAAAAATGTCTAATTAAAAACACTTAAACATTAAAATTACTATTTAGCGATAACGGCACATATCTACGATAATAGCATTAATATTATCGGATTCGCCTCTGTGGTCTAGCGGTCCGGGTGTTGGACTTGACTGCATGAGGTCCCGGGTTCGAATCCTGGGTCGGCCAACAAAAAGAAAATTGGGTTTTTCCAATTTTCTAATAAAAAAAATGTTGGTCGGGATTGGAAATGTGCCCGGTTGGCGATAGGCTTGCCACCTATCACAGTGTGGGACTTAGTGTCAGACTCAGTGTTCAGCTTGTCGTGGGTGCCTTGGTTGTACCTCTGTCTACCTCTTCGGGGATATGGGCGTGAAGATACTTTTTTTTATCGGAATTTAACGCATATTTGAACGTTTATTTTAGATATTTAAAAACAGTGTCTAGTTACAGTACAGTGTCCACGATCCCACCCTAAGCCGAAGTACGGTCTCATAGAAGACACCCTTAGGGAGGAGAGTCCTAGGCCCCACCCATACTTCAACCTCTGGCTGAGCACTCTGCTCGCCCACTAGCCCGGTGACGTTGTAAAAGTCTTTAGACGTACACAACAGTAGACATTTCGAAAAAAAAACTACAGTGTCAAAGGTTAAAAGATGAGCAAAAAACATACAAATATATTTTGTGTATCACAATAGCCTTTCAAACAATTAATTTTTGGAAAGCATGAAAATAGTTTGAAGAAACTAATAGTAGTAATTTTGTTTCGTACTCATTAACCTAACTTTAAGTTATAGGTATCTTCAAAAATAGTAAAAGAAAAAGACATAACATTTCAATAGTGTCAAATTAGTGTGTTTAGGACATTTCTGGAGACTTTTAATTTAAATCGTGGAAAACGTTGACGGGTCTACTGACATGACGTCTAAAATAATTCATCTCTTTTTATAATCGCTTCTATGGTCTAGAGGTCCGGAGTCGGACTTGACTTCTTGAGTTCCCGGGTTCTATCCCCGGGTCGGGTAACTAAACAAAATACGAATTTTGTATTTTCAATTTTCTAATAAAGATAGCATTTCATGGGATTGGATATGTGCCAAGTTGGTGGTAGGTTTGCCACATATCTCATTGTGGAACTTAGTGTCTTCGGCTAATCGTGGGTGCCCTGGTTGTGCCTCTGCCTACCTCTTCGGGGATATGGGGGTGAAGATACTTTTTTTCTCTTTGTTTCATTAAATACATACTTAACATAAGTTTATCTGGTAGCAAAATTACCATCAATATCAATTCAATTATTGTCATAAGTTTAAAAGATTTGTGAATAACAATTATGTTTCTACTAGCTGCTACCTGCGGCTTCGCCCGCGTTTTCACAGAAACCCGGTGTGCGATCGGGATTAAAAATAGCCTATATGTTAATCCAGGTCACAATGTATCTGTAACCTTTCGTCTCAAGCCGACGAATGCTCTAACCAATTGAGCTACTGAGGATTCAAGTCCCGTGGCGAAATTTTTAATTCCTTTCTAACCCGTTAACGCGGGTAGTTATGTCCTATAGATACACAATTCTGAGTACCCACCAAATGAGTTCATCATTATTTCTTTCTTTAAAATTTATAGAAAATTTATCCTAAGCACAGGTCAAGTGCTAAAATAAAAATACGTCACAATGTATCTGTTTTCCAAATTTCAGACAAATCCGTTCAGCCATTCGAGCGTGAAAGAGTAACAAACATCCATACATACATACTTACAAACTTTCGCATTTATAATATTAATAGGATTAGCTGTACTCATAAACCTTTTATTCTCATATGATTGTGCCCTTTGAATACTAATTTCAATGTTGTAAATCTCCTTGTGGTGTAGGATCCCTGAATAAACGAACTTTGAAAACCACACTATTAAATGTAGTGTGTTAAGTGTTACTTACGCTAGAGCTAGCTACTAACGGTAGTAACAGACGGCGTAGAGAAATATCAAATGTTCGAAAGTTTCGGTCGCGTGGAAACTGTTTCGTAATTGTATGTAATTTGAACAGTTGTCTGAGAATACCACTAATGGACGGACGAAAGGAATTCTTGGTCCCAACAGACGGTATTAATGAAGTATGGTAGTGTTTTATTGCGTAGTCGGTCGTTTGCAACGTTATCTATACGATTGTCGATGTATATGAAACTTTTATTAGGTACCTAGCCCCGGCGAACTTCGTTCCACCCAGTCAGTTTGTATGGGAAAAATAAAGAATGTTTTTTCTTTTTTCTCTGTAATTTTCCCAGTTTTTCTCTTCATAATAACCTTCTTCTGTCAAAGCCAAATCGGTTCAGTTATTAAAGCAAAGTAATTTTACTTTTTGCTTACTAACATATTTAGCGATTCATTTTTATATTAGAGTTGAGTATAACCGATCTATGTTCCTGTTCTAATTTGTGTTTCAGCTAATTTCAGATAAAAAAATATTTGTCATTTAGTAGCGTCAGTTTCGGTATTAGTGTTCAATTACCAAAATTTTTACTAAAACTATTTTATTAGGTACCTTTTCTTTATTTCCCGGTGTTGGTCCGGGCTCCTTTGCAGAATAGACCTACATTCCTGCCAGCCAACTCGTATAAGGCGAGCATAGGCTTACCGTCACTAGCACCGTGACATCTCAGTAGGTGGTAGAGGTTCGCACCGATTTGCTCGGATTGGTACCTCTGTCTTATTTATTCCTGCTGACATAACGTCAGTGCTTCTCATTGATGTATCCCGGTTCGGAGGATAAGGTAGCTGGTAAACTTACATTTGCACGATGCCTAACATTTAGGCCTCTGTTTGGCAATGCACGATTACCACCTTTGGTGTCTCTAGGTAGCTTACCTCCAGGAAATCTGTCTGCTTCTTTGATTCCAACATCATAAAAAAAAAGATTTGATAATTATTTTTAGGAAGATAGTAAATAATTTCGATATGTTCCTACGTTTATTTAATCAACATTTTACAAGCCGTTTCTGAGTTACACTTAATAATGCATACATTCACATTTACTCGTACCTTGATTACATTAATGATGAAGTCGTCAAAATAAGTCAAAATGTATGCAATAATAAGTATACATAAAAAAACTAATTCGATCATGATAACATTAATATGAGACCACCTCGGAATCATGACCTATCTTTCTAAAAAAACATCAAAATCAGTTGGACTAACTGCGTAACAAACACAAAAAAAAAGTCGAATTGAGAACATCCTACTTCTTTGTAGTTACCGAGCAAGGAACTCGGTGTTCATAAATTGTAACGAACAAAAATTAAGCTAATCATATGATTGAGCTATCATTTAAAATTTTAAACATAAAAATATTAGCCATATCATTTGCTTATTTTGTGGATAGGTCAATTTGTGTAATTCGTTCGAAAATATTTATATTTATTTAAAATAATAATTTGTTGCTAGCCATGTTTTTAAAACTAAGTGAGACGATTATATTTTGTATAAATTCTAACTTTTAGGATAATGTTAAACTGTTATCTTATAAAAATATCCCGAATAACTATCCCAAACAATTTTCCTTTCATAAAACCATTAAAAAGATTTAGTGCCACGAGAATGAAATGCGGTGGTTTTAACATAAGCTTTCTGACAGGGAACGGATTTGATTTAGTGAGTGGAAGCACATGACTGCTACCAATTCCAAATATTTATGACGATAAATGTCACAGGGGAAAATATCACCATATTCGCTGATTTATTTCACTTACTTACGCAGGAGGCTGACCATCCTAGCTTCAGGTAGATAACGCACCATTACCATATTTAATGTCTATAGGCGACGGCATTTCTTACCATCAGGAAATCCGTCTGCTTGTTGCCTCCCTATAACATAAAAAAAGATTAAAAAAAAAGTATCTTCACGCCCATATCCCCGAAGAGGTAGGCAGAGGCACAACCAGGGCACCCACGACTAGCCGAAGATACTAAGTCCCACAATGTGATAGGTGGCAAGCCTATCACCAACCGGGCACATATCCTATCCCGAGCAACATTTTTTTTATTAGAAAATTGGAAAAACCCAATTTTCTGTTTGATGCCCGACCCGGGATTCGAACCCGGGACTGAGGTTCTGAGGACTGAGGACTGCATGAGTGCAGTCGAGTCCAACAACTGAACCGCTAGACCACAGAGGCGATAACAGAGGAAAAAAGATCGATTTATTTCTACTGTACCGAAAGACATACCTTTGGTGATATAACGACTGTGGAACAGTCTATCGGATCCAGTTGTGTTTTCTGGTTGCCAGGGAGTCTATTTTGCCGATTCTTCTTCTGACTGGCCAGGTTTGGAAACGGTAGTAGTTTACGGTAGCTAGGGTTAAATTTATTTACATTTGAAAATTTTACGTAATTCCATCATTTATTTGCGTAAAATGTGGTACAAGTATCATTGCTGGTTTACATTCCATAATTTAATATTAGTACCAACCAAAATGTGTACATTTTGGTCAACAATTTGAATTTCAAAATAAGTTAAACTTGAAATAAGATTATAATCATTTAAATAGTTAAAATAAGAATTTAGATTTAAAATTATGTACCGACTCCATGTCCTCTATCTGTTTAAATATTTATAAAAATAAAACTAATTAAATAAAAAAATATTGATAACAATTCTTTTAAAACCCGGTAAAAGGTGCCAGGCGGACTTTTTGCTATTTGTCATATGGGCTCGAGCTTAAAAACCTATTCAATCTTTTAAACTCTTTCCGTGCGGCTGACTCGCCAGTTAAGTCCGTGGTTTGCACGCCTATGAGATTATAGCGAGAAAACTCTTCTACGCGCTACGAACTACGCGATACGAGCTTTGGCCGTAGAATTTCCCAGTAAATTGAGTGTAAAATTAGGGCTTATCGATTTAGGGCTGGGCATGTAGGGGTAGAAACTTGGCTCTACACGAGATCTGATTACTCTTTGACAGTGCGAGCTATATGGTCTCGTCTTGGCAACATTTAACATGAAATATTTTTGAGGGATATACGAGTACAATTTCGAAAAGATTATAATAATAATTAAAATGTTAAAATTTACACACTAAGAACCTACAAAGTGGAATTGTTTACATGTCACAAAAAATAATTTATTACTTTAATATTTTGTATACAATTACATACATACATACATACATATCTTCACGCCAAGTCCCTTACAAGGTAGGCAGACTCTCTGCCTACCGAGTGCCAGACCTCACGATCCTGACAAACCTGTCTTGCTTCCTTCACATTCATAACCATTTTCATACAAACACGCCGGTTTCGGAGACTCTTGACACCACCCTCGGATAGTATCCGATTGATCTGATCGTGAAATATCAGCCTTGGTCTCCCCGGGTACCTACATCCATCCACATTCGCATTGTATATCTGCTTTGTCAATCTTTCATCTGTCATTCTTTCCACATGTATACAATTATTAGATGCATAGGCAATCCTGGCTATCTAATGAGTATTACATTAAGTATAAACTTATGCTAAATAAACTTGTAATAAATAGAAAAAAAACGTTAGAAAATTAAATAAAAAGAAAAGAAAAAGTATCTTTACGCCCATACCCCGAAGCGGCAGGCAAAGGCACTCACGACTAGCCGAAGACACTAAGTCCCACAATGTGATAGGTGGCAAGCATATCGCCAATCGGGCACATATTCAATTCCTGGTAAAGTTTTTGTATTTTGTATTTGACAATTGAAAATATACATTTTCTATTTTTTAGCCCGACCCGGGGTTCAAAGCCAGGAGCCCAAGAATTCAAGTCTGACACCACCGAGGACCACAGAAGACATAATTATATAATTCATTTAACAAAATTTACAAGAATATGTTAGCATGCTTAAATAATTTTATAACATCTTTTTAACAAACTTATTTGCTTATAAATGATTTCAAATCAACTAGGAACCTTTTGTAATGCACATGCAAAATTTCAATCAAATTGCTCCAGCCGTTTAGGACGAGTTAGGTGTCAAACATTGACCAAAAATGATCTATATAATCCTACACGTAATGTAGCTAAGAACTATTTCGATCTGGTCAGCATGCAAACAAACAAACCGTATCGATATTGGTCCATTCATTTAGGAGTTATGATGCAGACGGATAGACACACACAGACACGTCAAACTTAAAACACTTCTCGTTTTCTGTTGGGGGTCTTACAATATGTCTAGGTGACTAAACATGACCAGAAAAATACATTTTGAGCAATGTTTAAAGGACGGTCTGTTTATATTTCTTTCTGTCTGTACTATGGCCACGATTTACATCGATTCACTGCTTGTGAAGAAATTTAGTTACGAGCATAACCGGAAGTACATCAGCTTCTTATTTTAGATTCCGAGTTCCCGCGGGAGAGCTAGAATTTTGTGTCATAGGTAATGCAATAGGCAACATCTAGTAAAATTACCTTTTAGCTCGGAACATAACAATGACGTACTTATGCGGATACTTAACATACTGCTGTGCATGATGCTAAGACATCATGTGTAAGTACTGTAAGTAAAATTAGTAATTAATACTGATGTTACATAAAACAACGTGACAGAAAAAATTTTTTTTTGAGTTAATTTGCCCCTTTCTGGGGCTTCTAAGACCTTTAGGCCATGCTGCCACCTCTTCCGTATTGATAAATTCCTTATAACAGTCCTAATTCATTTCAGGTTATAAGTCAAAGTCATGTCAGGGTTTTGAGTAAAGCGGTGGCTTCGTTACTCAAACTCATTTAGTGAGATTTGGCGGCAGCTAGGAAACGTTACACAAATTTATTCATAAATATTTCACTTGTGCACTTTATCTGAACAAAATGAAACTAATTCCTATCTAAATTAACTAATTTTACTCATAATTTACATAAAATTCAATAATTACGAAAAAATTACGACCATTTTCTTTTACGACGTTGCCAAAACTTAATATTTTCTTTTTTAAAATAATTAACAAAATATGACGAAAATTTAAATGTGTATACAACAGTACTATTTAAATTGTGCGCTTCGGCTATATTCATCAACCTTCGGAAATCCGAATGTATTTTTTTTGTGTTTTATATATAAATTACTTTATTTATTTATTAAAAAAAAACTGTTACAAAGGTATCTAGTTCAACATTAATTATAAGGTTATACATAAAATTGAAATATAAGAACGTACACTTTGTCTATAGTACGTAAGTTTTAAAGATATCTATATAGATCATTATCATTATTACACATAGCTAATAATTTCGCTTAAATATAGATTAGGTCACCCAATTTAAAAATAAAAGTATACAAATAAAACTGTAAGAGTAAAAAGTGTAAAGCCGAAGCGCATTATTTAAATAGTAGTACTGTACCCAGATATGTGAAACATAATATATATGTTATATAATATACATAACCTCCTTTTTTAATTGGTTGTTAATGATACAATACAAAGTATTAAATTTTCGCGGAAAATGAAACCAACCGGAATCATCCCAAAATCCATTGAAGTTATAAAATTATTAATTGAACTAAATTATTGAGTGAGCAGCGATTAACTTATTTCAGCGGCGAGTAAATTATATCATCAAGTTAAATTAAAGGTTGGTTGATGTTTATTTATACTTAAGCGAAATTTGATTTAAACGGTGAATAAATGTTACAATATTTAATTGCAGAAACGAGAAAGCAATTATCTTTTGGATAGTACCTATTAACATTGGACATTAATAATCTACATATATAAAACAAAGACGTATTTGTTACAACACTTATAACTCGAGATCTGCTGGATTAATTTTTATGTTTTTTTTGTTAGATTTGTCTTCGCCCCGAATAGCAGAAAACACCTTAAAAATAATGAAAATAAATAAAATAAAACAATAATTATGAAAGATGAATCACCTATATAAAAATAAGTCGCGATAGTTAAACCGATTAGGCTGAAAATTGATGGAGAGGTAGGTTAGAACCGGGAGAAGAACATTGGGTACATTGTATTCCGTACAACAGCGAGGAAACTAGGAAAAACGACATTTTAATTTTTCCCATACAAACTGAACGATAAAATTAATAAACGAGTATATACGTAAAATATTGTAGTAATATTAGGAGTGTATTAAAAACAATATGCCATTAATTTTTCCAAAACATTGGGGCGTTTTTGGAGTTACCGGCACACCAACGGCATAACAGCCTGGCCACGGGAAACTCGCTAAAGCGAATATTTCGCGTGGTGCGCCCGTGCGACTGGTGGAGCTTCTAGCGACAGAAACAAAAGTATAGTAATGTTCTTAGCGTGCCACGTGCTATGGCGACCAGCGAAGCGACCGGCGAAATGTATCGAGCATGCGGAGGCAACTGGCGGCGCAGCAAGCTAGCAAAACAAATGTATGAATCAGTAAGGAGCAAGCCACGGAGTCGAGCGGCAGTTGCGGCGAATAGTACAGTGATTAAATGAGTTTATTTGTTTTCGCCGCGAAAAATGAACACCGAGATATTTATTGCTGAAATACTAGCTGGAAATGATGTCAAAAGTATTTTTTACATTTGAAATTCTATTTGCATAGACTTTATTCTCCAATTCAGGTTCAATATTAATAAGAATGTAAGCGAAGGTTTCAATAGTCATTCTCGTAAATTTAAAAAGTTTTTCTGGATTTGTTCTGATTTCTGTATTCCTCTTACTACTTGTAGAATTCTCTACCAAAACCCTGTGTTGGTCCGGGCTCCTTTGCACAATAGACCATGTGCCTTCCTGTATCAAGCCGCTCGTGAGAGGCAAGCATAGGCTTACCGTTACTAACACAGTGACTTCTGACCAGGTGATCGAGTCTCGCAGCGACTCTCCCGGATTGGTACCACCGCCTTAACTATTCCTGCTGCCATAGTGTCAGCACTTGTCGTTGACGTGTTCTAGTTCCGAGGATAAGGTAGCCGGTAAACTAACTTTTGCTCGAGGCCTAACATCCTGGACTAAGGTTGACAACGCGCCATTACCACATTTGGTGTCTCTAGGTGGCGTGAATACGTCTGATTGTTTGACTTCCAATATCATAAAAAAAACATTTCACTATGGGACTTCTTTACTGGTCGCGGCGGCAAACGTGACTTGCCCGTGGCCTGCAAACGGTGCCGCGGGAATGGTCGCCTCGGCAGACGATTCGCCGTTCGCACCGCCGGTCCCCGTGGCCCATCCGTAGCAGCGGGACCGGCAGCGGTGCCAATTTCGGTTTGGTGACGTGCCATGACCAGGACTCTGTCTTTCAGTGGACCGGCGCAATCCACCGGCCGGGTTTACTTATTCAGTTTTGCGGGCGTGCGCCCACATACATGTAAGTATACACACCTACCTACTAGCATGTTACTTGTTTTCCCAGCGCCGGAAAATTGAAAGTTGTGTCATAAATAATTATTTAGCAATTTTTTTACGGCAATCTATTCAGCGTTTGCCGTGCCAGTACCTTGCCGGTCACTCGAAAAACGCCCAATATAACCAACATCAGTAATATTGTAACATCTCATTAAACATGTTTTAAGCGTGTTAAGCACAATGTTGTTAGAGTGCTATCACTCATCGTTATCAGTCACCACTACCATTTTCCGTGATAAACGGTAGGTTAACCAGTGGGGTACATCGCACACATAGCCTGAGGTATTGGCCATAAGATTGATACACCAGTGGCATAGTAAGCAAAAACCGACGTCTGTAGACATCTAGAGAGGTCGGTATTTGCTTATTATCAGTAGAGCGGACTGCTTTTTCGCAGCAAATGAAACTTATATTACTAATATTGAAATACATATGAAAGCTTTGAGCTAAATTAATATATACGTTTTGGTCCGGGTCTTGTAAGTAGAAAAGACCATCTGCGTCTCTACTAGGCAGCTCGTAAGAGAACTGGTTAAAATATAGGTCAGTAACAACAAGGCTGGTTGTAGAGTGATGTGTAGCAATTTGAGCGGGTAGGGATTAACCGCCTTACCTTTTCCTGGCGCCGTAATGACCCTGCCACGTTCCGGCCATGAGGGTAGGGTAGCCGGTAGACTTGCATAATAGACCTTACATTCCAGCCATAGGACAGCGACGTACCTGCAACGTCTATGGCATCTATAGTAACATCTTTGGTGTCTATAGGCTACGGTTATCTCTTAGTATCAGAAGAGGGCTATGAGCTTTCTTACTGGCCTCTCACATAAAAAGTACGTATCAATTTATTCGTTTTAATATTAGTAAATGTTAATGCTTTGTTAACCAGATGATTTAATGAAATAGGAAACAATATATTAATTACCTATCAATTAAATAATGCTAATAATTTTGTATGAAAATCGGCCAATGAATTTTCTAACTTCAATACTAATAAACAGATACATTATTTTACCGATGTGATTTCAAAATGAAATTGTTGAATGTTATTAATAAAAGCTACAGGGTATTCACGACTTCATTTATTGGTCAATGTAAATAGACCAAATATTGACAAAGTAGGATAGTTTACTTACCCGTACTCACGCCCGTATCCCCTAAGATGTAGACAGAGTTGCAACGAGGTTACACACAATTAGCATAAGATAGTTACAGCCAGTTTTGGAAATTTACTGATAATCCAACAATGTTAACAAAGTTAGTTACTATTATTTACCCAGTATAGGTCCGGGTTCTAACTCCGTGACTAAGACTAGGTATCTGGTAGCGTTTGCCAACAACCCACATAATGTGGTGGAGTAATCTAGTATTCTTGTCTGGATTTGTATCATTATACCTATGCTAGGTTCAATTGCTGTACACGCTAATTATCTTTAACTCTTCAGTTTAAAATAGTTATGGATATTTTCGTTAGTTGTTTGATTTTAATTAGTATTTTGTTTTTCATTTTATGTTTCTTATTCTGATCCTTTTAGATAATTGTATAGGAATTTTATGAGTTTAGGGAAATCTATGGGTATATTTTTATTTGGTATCCCAAGCTTTTATTCTATGACTTTGCCTAGTTTGGGGATCCCTGGAAAGTCGCATAATTAAAATTATATTCTAAAATTGTCTCATTCTTATTTATGTTTGTCATGTCTTGTGATTGAAATAAATTTCTTATTATTATTATATAAAATCTTTATGTATCTCCATCTCTCTATATATTTTTCTGAAGTATGTAAACTACATCCCCTTAAAATTCCTTTTAAAGGCGTTCAGAAAGCTCCCTGAAATAACTAATACAAAAAAAGAAATGACTGAAATTGGTCTATCCTTTCAGACGTGATGCGATGAAACAGGGAAATGGAGATTCATTTTTTATATAGATACAAGACAGAGAAACAGATATACAAAGTGTGGTCCCCGTGTTGGTCCGGGCTTCTTTGCAGAATAGACCATCTGCCTTCCTGCCAGGCAGCTCGTAAAAGGCGAGCATAGGCTTACCGTCACTAACACCGTGACATCTGACTAAATGGTAGAGTTTCGCAGCGACTCACCTGGATTGGTACCACCGCCTTACGTATGCCTGCCACCATAACGTCATTACGTGTTCCGGTTAGGAGGGTAAGGTAGCCGGTAAACTTACTTTTGCTCGAGGCCTAACATCCCGGCCTCAGGTTGGCAATGCACCATTACCACCTTTGGTGTCTCTAGGCGGCGTGAATTTCTTACCATCAGAAAATCCATCCGCTTGTTTGCCCTCCAGTATCATAAAAAAAAAGAATATTAAAGGATTTGGTACTCTAGGAAACCGCGGTTGACATTTCGTATTATCCAAAGGTAGTGTGGTTCAATAGTCTGAATTAAAAGAGTAATATCGAAACTGATGAAGTTAAGCAAAATATGTGCTAGGATCGTGATACTTGCCACTCAATACTTTCTCCAAACACCACCGTCATTGACGTGAATATATGTAGTCTATACTAATATTACAAAGAGGAAAGGTTCGATTTTTTGTTTGTTTGAAATGAATAGGCTCCGAAAATACTAGACTGATTTCAAAAATTCTTTCACCTTTAGAATGCTACATTATCCCTGAGTGACATAGGCTTTGTTTCATCAAAATCGGTGGAGCTGAAGCCAAGTTACGCAGGCGAAGCTGCTTGAAACTGATAGTAGGATATTATTGCGGAAGCCTCAATCAGTTTCTTGTTCACCCATCTCTACGTTTGAAGTATTTAATTTAAAGCTTACACTAAAGAACCTTCTTCCAAGTTTACCATTACAAATACAAAGCGAAACTTTAGTATGACGGGTACACTGCGTTGATTTCAGGATTTGTTTATTTAGCAAGTTAATGTTGTTTTAGGACTAACGAGTACTTTAAATTTCCATCACGATACCGACATCGATACCGTCCTCCATAAGCCAAACAAGACCCCGAACAAACGTCCCATGTATGCAAATTAAAAAGTCTAATGTTTTGAAAAATATTTCTCATGACCTTTTTAACT